>OMLP01043547.1:0-11162 GCA_900302685.1 Spondyliosoma cantharus | reverse complement strand
CAGCCAGAACACCTCAGGTTCTGGATACCAGCCTGTAGAGTTACACTGCAGAACTACATGTTCCCTGTTATTAGTCACAACCTCTATGAAGGGTGTGGAGACAGCACCTGATGAGAGGAGAAGAAGGATATCAGACAGTGGTGTGTTTAGATCCAGCTAAAATATATACGTTCATTGGTGTCTTTAAGCATTTATACAAAATATTCAGTCTGACTCACCAACAATGAGTTGGACAGGAGTTTCTTTCCCCATTGACGGAAGTTTGCAAATGTATCTTCCAGCATCAGAGATTTTCACTCTGAAGATTTTAATGGAGACGTTTCCATGAGGCAGTTCATCCAGAAACAGTCCAGTGCGTAAAAAATAAGATGGGTTTTGTGTCTCTGACAGCAGATGACCATCTTGATGAAAATGGACGTACTCTGGAATCAAATCAGGTTTGGTCCACATGACTGTCATGTAACTGGCACTGATTGATGGCCTAAGACGACATGGAAGAATGACATCATCACCAGCCAGGACTATGATTGGCTGATCGGAGGAAATGAGCTTAAACTCCACTGTGAGAAAAAAGCGGAGACAGAGCACAGTTATAATTCAAGTCGTCAAAATTAATTCATGAATTCTTTCTTGTCTAAATGTGAGAAATCATTTAATGAAGCCAAATTAAAACATTGAGAAGACTGACAAATTCATCACAACTTGAGCTTTAAATGATCTTGCATTTAGACAAAAATACGAGGTATTCTCCAGCCACATTTTAAAACTGCTGCACACGTGTAGGAGGAATTACTACATTACCCCTGAAGAGATCTACTGCACTGATTCCAGAACGTTTGGTTGTTATGACTCATTCCAACACTAACATGTGTAAATATAGGGCGCAGATATAGAAAAACTAGACATCCTGACCAACATCTGCAAAACTAATACATTTACCATCTACCGTCTTTAAATACAGTGCTAATTAACGCATTTTTGTAATGTTTACAAAAATTACCTCCAACACACGGTATGAAGAAAACGATGTACAGCAAAACATTGAAGGTACTGAAGGACTCTCCATCCATCTTTGGATGCAGCATCCTGGAATCCTTTACTTGTCTTTGGTTTCACTTCATTCCAGACCGATGTAACTTCCTGCTTTCACAGAATTATGAGGAAAAAGTAGGAAGAAGTTTGCACGTTTTTGTTTTCAAATGTTTGACTGTGACTTTTTTTGTAAGTTGTCTTCTTCCATTCCTAAAGGTAAATGTTTTATCTGCAGCATTAGGAACTTACTATTATTGTAAAAAAGTGAAGAAAAAAAAACATTTAGACAAACTCAAAATGCTAAAAATACGTATTTACTTAACACAACAGTACTGTCAACACCTAACACCTAACAACATCCACTCAATACACAGAACACAATAATGAAATACTCGAACACACTTTAAATAATCTACACATTGGTTTAACAGTCAAAGATTGTGACATGAAGACATACTATTTATTTTAACAAAGAACTCTTACCAGCTGTCGAGCGCAACGCTCCTGTCTGACACTGACTCATGTGTGACTATGAACACTTCCTCAGAGTAACAGATGAACCTACCGATGAGACTGGTGTTTGAAAAAACACAAAAAAGCTACAGATCAGAAATGAAAGCTTGTTTGTTCCAGTCATTGACATAAGTGAAAGTTAAAACCTGTTTACAAAAAATACAATGTTGTCCTTCAGAAACAGTTACATAGTTATATAATAATTATAATAAATTATTGTTGTTTGTGAGGAAACATGGTGATTTCAGCTCAGCTAAAGTCAGTGACTGGATTCAAACGAGATGAGGAAGTTAATGAAAAGTGTTTTCAAGATGACAGGAAGGTGAATCATGCGTGGGATTTCAAAAAGAGTTTTTTTTTGTTGCATGCGTAAAGTTAAAGTGGGTCAAATGAACAGAACTATACAAACTCAACATGAGCTGACAAGAACTGAACAAACTAAAGTGACATACAGGACAACAGCTGATCAGGCCATTTCTGAAACACATGGAATACTTTATTAAGTATTACAGGAGTACATTCAAAAGAGTCAGTATGAAATCAGTTCACAATCAATATCAGGGTCAACTTTATTCACACATACAAGGGATTTAAGTGCAACTCTCTGTCAGGCTGTACATTCATGAAAACACCGTGGCGGACACATTGTTATACAAATTAGCAAAATCATACTACTAAAAGTAGAGACACATGCAAATAGTACTTGAGTAGACTCCTCCACTATTGGTACTAAATGTAGCTAAGTATAAAAAGTAAATGACATATATTTACATGTGTTTATACACTGTATATGTTGCGATCTGCAAAGTAACTAAAGCTATGAAATAAACGCATGTAGTAAGAAGAAGCAGAACATGGAAATACTCATGTTAAGTTCAGGTTAATCTAAATGTACTCGTTGCTTTCTGTCACTGAGGGGTCACACTTATAGGATGACACAGACATACAGACTTACACTTAAAGCTTACAGATAGAAGCAAACACATAGAGAACAAGCTGTCTTCAAACAGGTCCGATTGATACTAAAACTACACAAAGTGCAAGATGAGGCTGATGGATTAAATACAGTATAAATATTGAGTTGTCCTATTTACATAAGTGGGCTGATGTGTTTATTGTAAATGTGCAAAAATATTATGTACATGTCACAGCAATATGTTTCTGTTTCACTTTAATACATACAGTACAGCTGTAATCGTCCATTTTGTTTTGCTTTATGGTCTGCTACTTCCTGTTGTTACTCTGCATGAGCTTCTTCACTGTGGTTGTTACTGTCCGTCTGCGGTGTGTCTGCTTGATTTATCTGTGATCCACCATCATTTCCCTCATTTTTCTCAACCTAGTGAGCAGCACATCAAGAAATACAGTGTTAATTCATGGTGTGGTTCACGGACAGCTAGCTCCAGAGTTGTATATCTGTAAACCATCACTTACATGAATGAAACTCAGTCGGCCTTTTATGTATTCAGTCACCAGCTTGTTCCTGTAGAAAAGAAGGGGAACTTGTTCAAGAACCGTTTTTTTTCATCACACTAAATGAAAAAAGTAGTGATAGTGTTGTGTAATGACAAAAGACGATTGAAACATACTTCTTTCTCCATCTGTGTATTGTGAGAAGAATACAGAGCAGGATACTGATCAATCCAGGAACCAGGACACATTTCTCATATCCGGGCCGGACTGTGAAGAAAATATGATGTGTACAGTAAGAATATATAGGGACTAGACAGAAGGCAGCAGGGAGTCAACACAGAAGTGAGCATCTCCCCGGTTCCATCAACAAAAAGTCTATGAGATTTTGAGTTAGTGCAGAAAATAATCAATGTGGCAAACACAGTTTTATGTTACTTACACATTAGCAAGATACTACACCGAATATGAATCTCAGCTGGTAAAATATATTTTTGGCTAATGTGTTTTCTCATCATCTGCTACCTTTAAAAACCCTCTCGTCAAAACAAATCCCACTATAACCATCAGAGAATATGATACTTATATTATGATTCTCTACCTGGAACATGTATGAGTGTCTCTCTGGTCTGGTTGATGTGGTTCTGTTGGACTCTACAGGTGAAGCTGTTGCTGTGTCTCTTCTCCACAGTCACTCTGCTGCTGACAGTATAGAGGTCATCAGGACCTCTGACTGTCTCTGTAGGTCCAGCAGAGAGGAGGTTTCCCTCACCGTCCAGCCAGAACACCTCAGGTTCTGGATACCAGCCTGTAGACTCACACTGTAGAACTACCCTGCCTCTGTTTTTGGTCTTCTGGACAACAGGTGAGGAGGCAGCACCTGAAGGTGAGAAGGAGAAGATGAAACGATACTGTAATTACATTTACAACATTTTGCCAACAGGTGGCAGGTTAATGATCCGTCTGATTGTAGATGTGTAGCCTGGATTCAAACACTTGATATGCTATGTTTTGCTAAAATAACACCAACCTTAATATTTTGTAGAAGAACAAACTGACTGGACCTTTAAGAATAAAAATATCAGCAGAGAGATCCAATTTAATTGTGCATTTTAAATCTTAACGTAAATCGGGAGCCTTTTGGTCGTGGTTTTTCAGTGGGGGTTTTTATGTCTGCGTCTTATCGTTCCCCAGCAGAGACTTCAGGAAGTTACTGTCAGGTCACAGAATGTAAAACCACATGTTGTTTCTGCACCAATCAAACAAAGGCTGTGTTGTTAGGCAGACTTTGTTACCTTAGAACAGAGCCAGGCTAGTTCTTTCCCTCTGGTTTCAGTCTTTGTGCTAAGCTAAGCTAACAGACATGAGAGGTTTCATCTATCTCGCATTAAGAAAGAGAATAAGTGTCAAACTATTCCTTTACATAAAGTATATGAATGCCTTTTCACCTACTGACTATCTAAACATTTCTGAATATTTTGTCCATGTTTGTCATTCTGCTGTATTCCTGATTTATGGGCAACATTGTGCAACATGACATCTAAGAATGAATTCAGATCAGTCTGTCACTTCCCACCTGACATTAACATGCCTCTGATTGAACATGTGGACAAAACAAGAAAGAACTTAACATTTGCCAAATTGATAAGAAGGCCTGAATAATTTGTCAGAGACAAGGTTCCACAAAGTTTGTAGTTTCTCAACAACTCACAAGTCTGGGGACTTTCTCCACGGGCAACAAAGAAGTGGCCTATATTTTTTACTGTTTAGTGTATTTGTAAAATATTTGCAAGGAAACAAACAACTTCATGTTTTGGATTTGATGCTGAATTTCTAAGAAGGCTCCAATGATTTAGAGTTTGTCGTAACTGTTTCACCAGGTTTAAGTTTCTCCTCACTCAACAAATCTTCAAATTGTTCAGTGTGTTGAAGCGACTACGAGGAACTTTTAAGTCGTTATGAAACAGTCCGGTGATTCCTCTGATGATTATAAATGAACTGTAACAGCAAACGACACCATCAGTGTAAAGACTGCTGTTTTTATATAGTTACATGTCAACACATCACCTCATGGCACAGCAGGCAGCAGGCAGCAGGTGCTGGTGTCGTACTACTTTTGTCCAAATGGGACACTAGAATCAACAAAAACTGAAAGTTCCTCGTAGTCACTTTATGGACGTCTGGTGACATTGCGGTTACTAGTTTGTCAAAACAGACAGTGTGTTAACAACAAATGCTGTTAACACTGGCAGGTTAAAAGAGCAAACACATAGTTTACATCACAGTGAACCACATGGAGATCAGACATCCCATCTATGTCGAACTGGAAAGGACCATCTTTGAACAGAGGAGGCGGCCTAAGAGGTTACTCATCACCCACCTACAATGCTGTACTGAGTTCCCTCCCCAGAGAACAACCATTCACACCTGGGCTCACCTAGCCCTAGCAACCCACATGAAGGTCTGTTGGGTCAATGACCCACAAGTGGCTCTAACAACAGGACAGAGGTTGATACCAGGTCTAAAAGCTACAATCATAAGTTGTGTAAAAACAAACATGCTCTATCTCATATTATTAAATGTTCACTTACCAACGATAAGGTTGATAAAAGCTGCTCGACCCAGTTCAGGGACGATGCATCTGTATGTTCCTTCATCAGAGACTTTGACTGTGGCGAGCTTCAGGGAAACGTCTCCGTCCTTCAGTCTGTCGATGGACACCGAAGTTCTTCCTCTGTAGGATGGCTGTCGGCGAGCTACACGTTCTTGACCCTTTGCCCTCACATACACAAACCCAGGGCTCAGGTCAGGTCTCGCCCACTCCAACCTCATGTCAGAGGCATCAGTCGCAGGTTCCAGGCGGCATGGCAAAGTTACGTCATCACCAACCAGTGCCACTACTGGCTGAGATGAACCAATCACCTGAAGTTGACCTGGAGAGAAACAGATTTGTAGTTGAATTCCTGCAATCCTGACTTCTTTTTTAACGACAGGACTCTTGTAGATCAGTTTGCAGGTCAAAATACAGGTCTGGTCCTGAGATGTGGCCTCAAAAAACAGCAAGAACAATTCTTGCAGGAGACTCTTGGTCAAACCCGGGTCTGAAACCTGGTCTCCAGAAGGAAAGTCCACTATAACCCATCAAAGCACCCAAAACACCTTTTCCCACTCTTACTTTATTATGAGGCACTTCCTGATGTGACACACTTTAATGAATATATGGAATTAAAGAGTATTATTTTTGATAAATTAGAATTGTGACCTTTGACTATCAGTGCACATAATACTGTTTTGTTCACTGAAGTTACCTCTGTGTGACTGGAACAGCAGAAGGAAGACAATCACATGATGTAAACGAAGAAGTGTGAGATCACCGAAGGCCATCGCTGAGCTGCTTCATTCTGGATTTCTGAAAATGACTAAAAAAAGGTTGTATGTATGAGATTTACACAACTTGACAAATTGCCACAGCTTAAAAGTATTAGTAGTATTAGTAGTAGTAAGTAGTATTGGGTCATTTCAGGTTTATAAATCTCTTCTCCTATCGTATGTCATATTTTGGCTTACCACTGTGTTTTCTTTCTCCTCCCACTCTGTGTTAAGAAATTAGTCAAATACAACAAAGGTTCCTTTATTTGGCCCTGAAATGAATCACGTCTCTTCTGCCAGAAGGCCTCTGTTCTGCTCTTGCTGCAGTCAATTGTGGTTAGTTAAACCCCGCTACACTTCATTGTTTAAACCGCACGCTGCTTACTAACGAGAAAAGAAAGGAAGTTAGACTCCATCGATACCTTTAAGATTTAAAGAGGAAGTTGAAGGAAGCTGAACTTGTAAACATGTTTTGTGCAGGGTTTATAGGATAATTTGGTCACAGAAGATAGCAAAAACTGCATTTTCATATTGTAACTAAGAGTTATGAAGATAATAACATAGTGATAGGAGGCTCACTCTTTTATTCTGCTCAAAACTTCAGCACATACAGACAAATAAAAGCCCTAGATGGTACACACTGTGATACTGCGTACCAGGGGGAATTTCATTCGCTCCGCCCATTTCACTAACAGACCACTAAATACATTTTTCTTTCTGCTTAATAGTTGCTAAAACTTATATTCGTTTTTCGAATTATTTTGTTTCCCTACACCACATAATGTTTGCATAATTCATTGTTTTAGAATTCATTGTTATCATTATTAATTTGCCTTATATTTGCTAAAACTGAAGAAAACCCATTGTTACTGTTCTAAAACACCTCTTAACGTCCACAATGTGCAAATACTCATCATTTTGGAGCCTGGTTAGGAAACCACATCCAAATTTCTCAGTTCAAAGCCAGTGTTGACAAACCAAGTGAAATATGTCATGGAAAATGTGAACGTCTTCAAATAGCAAAAAACTTTCACTTTTGAACCGGCTGTGATCGTCTTGTAACAGTAAAATGCTCACTGGGTACAGAGAGATAAACCAGTGTGTCATCGACGTAACATGTGTTAAAAAATCCTACAACGATGAGCTGACAAAGAAGCTCATGCTGCTTCACCATCAAACAGTGCGTCACATTAAAAATTCCCCTTCATTATCCAAACTAAGAACTCGCAAGTTTCAAATAAATTAGCCGACACTGCAAATGCCTCCTTACTTCAAGTTTAACTGAGGTAGTTACGGTTAAAATGCAGTATTAATGGATTTTCTTGTGTATCTTTGACTAACATCTCCACAGGGTTCAAAGGATTTCACCACCAAACATAAAGCATAAACAATATTCACTATGCATTTCATATGTTTATGTCAGAGTTAAACATTTAATGATAATGTGCTGTGGCTTTGAAAAGCAACATTAGTTTTGACTGAGCGAAGTCACAAACACGTCCTACCTCAAGCTGCTCATGTCTTGTTTTGTTGTTGTTGTGACGCAGTTTAATGTCGAGCTCGTGTGCTTGAAAACCACGTGGGCGCATGTACGTGCACGCTTCCTTGTTTTCAGTATGCTGCCTCATTTCACATGGGAAATGCTGTAATCTTAGAAACCTGTCATGTCAAGTGTTTTATAGTTCAATTTGATTCAAATCACACAAGTAAATGACGACATGAGGACATTTTAGTGTTTTCAAGCCAAACTGTCTTTCTAAACATTATATATGTTTCTAAAATGAAGAAACGTTTTACATTTCAAACAGAGCATCTCTCTCTGACAGGATTCTGTGTGTTTGCATTAGTTTAGATATTTCTTGAAGCTGACTAAAGGGAACAGACTATAATATGAGCCATTTCCTGTTTGACACCGTTAGTGTGGTCGTCTTCTGTAAGCCCTTGCTCCACCCTTTCGTTTGCAGAAAAAACCCTCCTGCACAACTGTTGTTTCAAGTAGATGGACGGTGTCACAACAGTTGATTTCTGATCTTTACTAAATCATCATCCTTTTTGTGATTCAGGCTCAAACACTTTCTGCTGAGGTGAATAAAGGCAAATCATTCCAGAGAGCTTAGCGCTACTCATATATATTTAAACTGTCAGTTTTTATATCATCTGTATGTTTAAACAATATGAGTTTGCTTTCAGAGCTGATTAAAGGGAACAGAATGTCCTGTTTGTTGGGTGTCTTTTGCAAACCTCTGCTGAGACAAAGCTGAGTATTTTGTTGTATACTGCTCAGACAGCCAGTTGCGCCCCCTACAGCTGTTAATGAGATGACACGCTGACATGCAGAAGTTCTGAGTCTCCTGAGGGATAAACACCTGGACCAAAACATCTGGATCATCATGAAGTAAGCTGACACTCAGTCCTGTTACGTCTCCACAAGTAAAAGTCCTGCATTACAATGTTTTTGTTTAGTTTATGATCAAATAAAACTGATAAATATCCACAAATTAGTCAAATAAGCCTCAGTCCTTAGGAAGGTTTGTTTTATTGCAGTTATTCATCAAAAGGTGCAACAAAGTCAAAATAGAAAGTATTAATAGAAAAACATACGATGGAAGAATCTGATGATTCCAGAAACAATATCAAGATCAATTTAATCTCCACATGCAGAGAATCAGACTGCAGTGCTTTGTTTACAGGATGACAGGATATACAGTTCAACACAAACCACAAGTTTAACAAATAGATTCCCTCACATTTACAGTACATAAATATTAACATGCAGTACAATTTTTAAGTTGGTGATGAAATTCAGCTTATTTTGTTCTTCTTATTCCCCTCCTCCTGGTAGTTGTTCCTTCTGATGCAGAGAAGAGTTTCTGGCACAACTTCCAAATGTGCATGGAGAAGGGTAAAATACTATACTATACCATAACATAGGTTACAATATGATGTGATATGATACAATATACGAATTGGTCATAGACTCAAATGCTGTGCACATGTAGCTGCTTTTACTGTAGCTGCCTTTACACTGGAGATAATAGCACAAAAACATAAACATCTATGTTTGAAGTCTAAAGAAAAAGCTCCAGCAGCACATGAAGGATATAAAACATCTTTGTCAGTCCAACACTTTTTGTTCTTCATCTGGGTCATCAAGACATGAATTACAAACAACATTTAAATAAGGTTGGTATGAAAGAAACATTGTCTGAATTTTCACATTTCAATCTTCAAAATATTATTAAAAAGTCACATGTACGACCTAAAGCTGAAAAGTTCTCCGAATTGTGACAAAACCATTCTTGCACTGCAACCTACTGTCAGTTCAGAAGTCCTTTAATGTATTTTTTTGAATTAGGAAAAATTCCTAGACTTCTATAACTCCACAAGTCTGACTTGAAATTTCACCAAGATTGACACAGACATTCTTTTGATGGTGTTTATCAGGTCCTCATATTCAGATTGGTCAAAAGGTGTGTCTGTAGTTATATTAAATATATTGAAGTCATTTGCACTGTATGGTCAACATTTTCTTATTTCATCTAATTTTACACATATTTTGGTTGACAACACCCCGAAAACAGCAGAATGATGTGTGAGATTGTCTACAATTTTAATTCTAATAGTTGAATTCTTCTGCACCTCGTATATGCAGGTCTACACGTTATTGATGGTACTATTCTGTATTCTGACGGTCTTCTCCGGTTGCTTCTTTTGTTCAGTGAGTATGGATGACTCTGTCTCGTTCTTGACTGAATCATTTTGATCCCTGTGTGCCAACAGAAGAAGAAATCTGTTACAATTTGTGTTGTTGTAGTTTTATGGACACTGAAAATGGACTCTAAAGAACTAAAGAAGAACAACACTTGCTGCTGAGAAATATGTTGGTGTACTTGCTTTAAGTTAAACTGTATGAAAAATATTTTTTAGTTGCCTCACTCACTCCTGCTTTGACTGAAGTGCAAGTTCCATTTCTGCTCTCCTCCTCCTCCTCCTCCTCCTCCTCCTCCACCTGGTCTCTTCCTCCTCCTCTTCCTCCTCCTGCTCCTCCTCCACCTGCTCTCCTCCTCCTCCTCCTCCACCTCTTCAAAATATCACTGTGCCAACAGTAGGAGAAACCTATAAAAGTTCACATGTTAATTTAGTTTTTACTTCGAACAAAAAACATGAAATGATGAAACTACATCAGCAGAAATGATGGTTGAGTTGAACATTGTTTTTCACAATAAAATGAAAAGAGAAATCTGTTAACATTCTCTACAGTTGTACTGAATGGTGCCTGACCAAACCTCAAACACAGCCGGTGTCCAGAACTCTGTGGTGTTGGACGACTGCTTATAACGCCTCCAATACAGTTTATATTTCCCACAACATCATTTTGCAATTTTTCAATTCATCATAAACATTGTGCTATATAATCTATTTATGTCTTAGAATAAACTGCTACACTTCACTACAGCCAATAAAGAGCTCTGACAGTAAGTTGTAGTAAAGAATGGAAACTGAAGATGTGACTTACATTTCATGGTCAGTATGACACTAATGAAGATGCAAACAGTGCTGACAATAAAAACGATCCAAATCCAATGAGAAGAGGACTGAGCTGTGGTGAAATCAGCTGAAACGATACAACACAGAACAGAATGAAAATTTAAACCTCAGCTGTTTGAAACATTGACAATATATTGAATTCATGTAGAACTGATTCTCTACCTGGAACATGTATGAGTGTCTCTCTGGTCTGGTTGATGTTGTTCTGTTGGACTCTACAGGTGAAGCTGTTGCTGTGTCTCTTCTCCACAGTCACTCTGCTGCTGACAGTATAGAGGTCATCAGGACCT
>OMLP01043546.1:0-26408 GCA_900302685.1 Spondyliosoma cantharus | reverse complement strand
AGAACTGTAAGGAGGATCCTAAAGTGTGTGATTTCCTTTTATGAATGGGTGGACAGTGAAGTGGCTGGATTATATGGAAGAGAGAACTCCACATTGGTAAGTACAGTATACAGTATTAAGTAACGCAAAGATTTAGCGTTTGTTCATATTTTCTAACATGAGCGCCAGAGTAATGTGTGGAAGGTATTTCATGGAGTGGAGAATTATTTTATGAAAGAAATATCTTTATGTGATACTTGTGACGTCTCTCTTAGTTTACATTGAAAAACATGACATTGATTACAGTCTGTCGAGCATGCATGGCTGCTACATATCTAACGTTAATGTACAGCAGTTACCTCTCTCTGTCAGTACAAATGAACTAAGAAGAGTAAACATGACGTCATACAGACTGACAGATAACTCAGTGATTGGACAGTTTTCATGACCCATGCGGTGAAAGCAAAAGCCACAGCAGTTTATGTAGCCCTTCAATGCTCTGATGTTTAGTTATGTTCTTTGGTGTCACAAAGAGCTCATGAAGAAATAACTGATATGAATATTATCAGTATGTTTAATTGTCACACACTTTTTAATGGACTTTAAAAAACTGTCAAGCTGATACAAGCACAGAAGTTTTTAACAACCTATCAATTAGGGAAAATACCGCACTGACATGCTAACATGTTACCATATGAACTTATTTTGTAAAATACATGGTTTGGCTACAGGTTAATTACAAGATTGCTTCATGTACAGGTCACAATCAGCAAACAGATTAATTACTAATGAAATGCTTGAAATCATGCTAAAATCATGCATCTGTAATCATAAATCCTTTGCTTGCGCTGCTTGCTCTGACACCACTAACAACCACACCAGAGTCTGCTTCGAGATCAAGATCCACCTTTTCAAGTAGTCTTTGTCCGGTTGTTTGGTTAGCCCAAGGGTACGAATGACAGCTTTCACACCAAAACGAACCAAACTAACCGAGAATAGCAATAATTATAATTATTGTGGCCATTTCAATGACTGCAGTTCAGGTTTTTTCAATTGAGTTGAAGTTAATGGTGAGTCAACCCAGACGACCTATAGCTCCTCTTGATTTAAAATTTCTAAATTGACGAGGCCAGACCCAAGGACTGTTGACACTATCCCCGTCCTGCCAAAGCTATAGGGCAAATATAAACTGCACTTGTTTTTGAAATTGCCAGTCACATAGCATATTGGCATGCCACGTTACCCACCACAGAAATTTCCAGTGATGTGGTTGGCCTAATTGCAAAATGACATTGGACGTTGGATTAGTAGCACCTGCCGCACTACGCCCTGCTTTGACAGCCATCTTGCTAACTTCCAATAGAAATTGACTTTATCCGCATTTATGTAAGATTTAATTTAAAAGAAAGGGTATAAAAACGATATGTACAATCTTTATGATTGGCCAAACCACATTCGAAGCCATTGTAATATGTTTTTAACATTATTAATTGCTAATGTCAGGTTTGTTGTTGATTTTGATTTACTGGGTAAGGCGAAATGATGAGTGAGTGACTGCAAAGAGAAGTACAGCATAAAGGAGGGAGATATAGAGACAAGCCCATATTGAGGAAAGAAATTGAGCTGGAAAAGTAAAAAAAAAAAACAGCTGGGCACGTGAAACAGACTATGTGGTCAGTTTGCTGTTGCAGAGCTGGTGTGCCAAGAAAGATCTCGTCATTGACTTTTGACAATTCCCTGAATGGAGCTCAACCAGACCCTCTGTCAGTTCTGTGCCACTGTAAAAAACAGAAAGTGGGAACCCTGGTTTCAACAGTTATGATGGCCTACAGGCAGGCCTTACAAGTACATCAATGATTCCACCCAACAGCTGTTCCTGGTGTCTGTTTAAAGATCCCAAGTTGATCAAGTACTGAAAAAAACTTGGAAATGAAGGACATAACAAAACATTCCAAATACAAAGGGTTAACGATATAAAGTCAGAAAATATCAGGAGAAATATTTTACACCTTTTTTCCTTAATAAACAGGAAAATACAACCATGCACCGTGTGGATTCAAGTTTATCTCTTTTACTGAACTTTGACAAGTTTAATTAATAACTCTGCATAAAACACACTTCATTCAAACTCAACACAAACAAAGTTTATGTAACAACAATGTAACAACACCAATGATTGTGTCGAAAATAAATCCTCAATTCAGAGTATCAAAACACTACAAAGTGAAACATTCTGGCTCTACACATTGTTTTCACCCGTTGCTTATGCCAGATTCTCTCTCTCCTCTGTTGCTTCACCTCTCTTCCTTCCCCGCCTGCCATGTCTTCCTGTCCCTGGAGTCATAGTCCCCATCAGAGTCGCTGTAAATCACCTCCTTCCTGTATCCCCTGTCTTCAAACTGGCATCTCGGTCTGGGAGGTTGTGTTCAGTCCCGATCAGGTTTCCAGCCATGTTCACTGGGAGGCTGCTGAGCCCAGCTGGGCTGAGCGCTGTTGCTGCAATGACTTCCCCTGTAATCAGAGTTTGTGGTCGAGGCTTTTTACAAGAAAACAAGGTGACTATCTGTAGAGTGCGTTGTTCATGGAAACCAAAATTTTCCTCCTGCTGCAGCTTCACATTAAATGCATTTCACTAGTGAAAAACAAGACGATAGGGTAGTTCATTGAGTTTATTGTTACGTTGGAGTAGTTTTACTGTCTCTGTGGGAGGCACAGCATTGGCAAACCGAACCTATGTGAATGGATAAGCCAGCGGCACGGAGTGGGTGTGTCGATCTGATGGTGTTCATGGTGTGATAACTAAACATATCCTTCAGTCAACAAAATAAAGAGAAATGTCCCACAAAGCAACATTACAGGACCAAACAACAGTAAAGTAGTAACTCTTTGGCAACTTACATGATGAAAGAAATACTGCAGTTATATGTGGAGAAGTGTCTGTCATTCTGTCCTCCTGTCTGTCCTACCGACTCTCGTCACATTTCTACCTGAAAAACAGTGTCTGTCCCCGGCAAATACCATAACTCACCAAGTGTTTGTCTCCTTCCACTATTGTGTTGTTGTAGTTACTGTCTCAGGGTGATGGTCAGTCCTCCCGACTGGAACTTTACCCAAGAAAACAGCCTCCCTCCTAGGGCTGCAACGATTCGTTGATGTAATTGATTATGTCGACAATAAAAATTCGCCGGCACGAAATTTTTGCATTGACGCATCATATTTATTATTGTTATTATTATTATTATTAGTTTTTTGTTTATTTTTAAGATATGGGCCAGACTCACTTTAGTACCGCTACTACAGTGTGGCGCAGAAGAGGAAGACGGTTCCACAGAAGAAGAAGCAGAAGCAGCAGCAGAAGAATATGAATGATGGCGGAACATGTTGAAGAGAGCAGTGGTGTGGAGTGTGGGAACATTTTGAAAATAAAACTGCAAAACATGTGATGTGCAAACTTTGTCAAACACAGCTGTCATTTCATGGCAGCACTACAGCCATGCATGAGCACCTGAAACTTAAGCACCCTGGAGCTATGCTGGCATGTACGCCAGACGGGTAAGTTCACGAGTTAAACTGATAAAAGTTATTTGTCTTAGTTATCAGTGAGTTATAGCCGTAGTCTGTTTTGCAGTGGTTTGGAGCATATCGTCACTGTATAGCTTCAATATATGGTATTAAATTTACGTGTGACTCTGTAGAAGCCTGCAAATCAAACCAAAATGGATTTGCATTTTTTTAGACATATTCATCCATTAGTGTGCAACCAAAAAGTGATTTATTAAAATTCATAGTTATTAAAAATGCAACAGATCTTGAATGACAACAAAAACTGCGGTTGTTGTGAACTCGTGCTCCCCCGTGTATCATCAGACAAGAGGCTGGCTGGAGACGAGCTCTTCGAATACATTCATTGGTTAATAATGTGTACAGACGTGAAGGGTGGCCAGTACAATCGATCATGAAAAAAAAAGTCAAATTTGCAAATAAGAGGTTTCTGTCTGACAGCAACAATATCAGTAATAATTCATGTGTAGGATATTAAATCAGTACAAAACAGTAATAATATAAATTGTAGAAACGCTGAATGGTAAACCTAGAGCTGATCCTGATCCAGAACCGCAAGTTCTGGGGGATGTAGGCAGAGGAAGGGCTTTAGCCTCTCAACCTCTCCTGGCCCAGCCAAGCAAGATTGGTGGCATGAACAAGCTCACTCGCTCTTTGGTAACCGAACAACCTGTTGAGTGACATGCACAGTAGCACTTTCATGTTTCGCCATTGTGCCTCATAACTGCATTAACAAAAAAGGACGCCGTGGAGTGAAAGGAGAAAACCAGTGCAACAGCGCGAGAGGAAATTGTGGATATAAGAGGAAAAGTCACGTCACCAGTTTGGCAGTATTTCGGACAGTGTTTCCCCAATATGCATTCTGCTGGATTTTCAGTGCCGTTGCAAAAAAAAAAGACATGATTTTTTGTCGGTTTAATATCATGGGGGGCGAATTTAAGTTGCACACAGTGAAAGCACTACACCACAATTTATCTTGAAATCGATTATTATTGTCATTACTGCCATTTGTATAATTTCTACAAGTCACCGTTTAAGTTGAGTGACTGAAATCCTCATCATCCTGCTCCAAGGCTGCAACAGGCGACTCATGGAACCGGGTGAAGTTAGTTTCAGGTTGGATATTCGGGGGATATTCACTCGGGTCCAGCCGCGACTTTACTGAGGTTCACCCAGTGTGAGCAGCAGGAGGACGGTTAGCTCACCTCCCAGAGCCTCGCACTGAATCTGGAAACTGATTTAGGGACCATCATTAAATTACTTACCATAAATATATTAATACAAAATAATTGCAGTTTTTTTCAATATCTTCCATGTCATGTGACCCTGTGACTCCAAACCAGCAGCAGATTGTATTGGTAAACTGGACAAATGAAACACAGCTCTTTATATAGTACTTTAGTGCTTCCTCTATTTTATATGAATATTAATATGCAGAAATTATTATTTTTCTCAATAGCTTCCATGTCATGTGACCCAGTGACTCCAAACCAGCAGCAGATTGTATTACTAAACTGGAGAAATAAGACACGCCTCTTTTTCCAAATATCTTACCAGTAGTCACCATTTAAAGGGTTATTTATCAAAATGTTCTTCTTTTTTTTAAAAAAAATAAAATAAAATAAAATCAATAATTATCGATATCGACTGATATGAAACACTTATATCATGATACATTTTTCAGCCATATCGCCCAGCCCTAGGTAAACCTCCACTTAATGCAATGATTTCTAACATAGTAATAATTCATTTGTAAGATATGTAATCAATTAAAACTGTAATAATTAGTATTAATAATCGTGACTAATTGGAAAAATTATCGACAGATTAGTCGACAAACACAATAATCGTTAGTTGCAGCCCTACTCCCTCCCCGCGAGTGAGAGAGTCAGACAGCGTCCAGTTTACTGATGGTGATTATGTAATTTAGAGCGAAAAAAACGTAACTTTGTCACTTTCCAGGATGTTTGGTGGGTCAGGATCTCAATCACAACACACTATAACAGCATCCATATGATTATAAACAGTCAGCGGGGGAAACAAGTGGAAAAAAAACACAGCTGCTTGGTTCTGTGTGAACAAACAACAGCGGAGAATTTTGGCGAACCGCTGCTGCAGCGATAACGCAGTGTCTGTGTGAAAACGGCTAGTGTTACCAGATTCCTGTTGGCATGGGGTTTTAATCAAAATATTGTTAATTTGTCACTTTTGGTTATCTCTTTGACAGCATTACTGCACCATGACTATTGTCATCAAGTGAAATGTGACTCCTGCTACTCCGTGCTGCGACTCTGCTGCTGGCACTGCTGCTGCAAGGAACACATCCACTCATGATGAAAAATGTTCAGCTTGAGTTACAGTGCTCCCAAGTTAAGTCAATGAATGTAGGCAGACAGGAGCATAGAGGAACAAGACTATTGAGAAAGTAGAGAATGAAGAGAAAAATAATTCATATTCATCATGATAGTGTTTCAAATTAGTTTTGAAATGTATGTGTCAAAGCTGTCACACCCGGACTGAACTTTTTTCACAGCTGTGCTTTCAGTCAGAAAGCACATTGTCTGTATTTTTTGTGACTGCAACTGCAAAACCACTCCAGTGGTAAGAGCAAGCCAGAAATTTACATAACATTGTATGTGTGGGAAGGAGCATTTACTTATAGTGAGAGAGAACACAGAACGTCTGGCACTGAAAAAGCCACTCCTACATGCTCCACCCCCACTGTGCACCCAGTCTGGGATCTAATTGACAAGATTTGACTAGATATTACAATCTATTTTTGAGTTGATGACGCATATCCTCATGCATATTGTGGCACGACATTTGGCAATATTGCAAATTATTATGCCACAATATATTGCTATACCGCAACTTACAAGATATCAGTGTCAGTCATGTTTAACATTAACACTCAGTTTATCAAATTTATTTTTAAATAAGGTTCAGTGTCATTGTGTTGTTTTTGCTTTGTTATTTCACGTTTCTCCTGTCCTTTCATAAACTATGGTTTCAGCTTATAAGTGTAATCACAGTAATCTTAGCATTTCTACATACTCAGGGTGGCGGTGATGGGTAAGCAGTTGTGGTACACTGACAATGTTGTGAAAGGAACTAATCATCCTTCTGGCCACAGGTGCCTTGAACTAACTAACATCTTTCATGATGAACAGAGCTCAGTACCGTAGCAGGTTGTCAGCACAAACCAAATGTTTTCACTATATCATCAGTAGCTGCACTGACACATTTCTGTCTGCTAATTAGGACACTGCTCTATACTAGTTTGTCTGATGAAAGAAAAAAAAAGATTAACAATATGGCTAAGATGCTGTGCAGCTCAATAACATTGCAACGGCCTGAATTACACATCCAATTCCACTGGCACCTTGCACATCCTCACTGTCAGGAGAAGGAATTTTGTGACTTCGACCACCATGAAAACAGCTTGATGTTAAAACAACTTAAACCTAGATGTTGTCAGGGGGTGAAATATAAAGCCAAAATGAAAACTGAACTGACATCACATTGCAACATCAATGTCATCTCAACATGCAGTCTTCAACATCGACACTGCCACAAAGGTAAGTCTTTATCTTTAAAAGAATATTCGATTTGAAAATGTTTAGTCATTTTTGGTGAATAATGGTCTAAAGAATTTCATCAATGCTTATGGGGACATCAGGACAAAGCACAACCGCAACCACTATTAAAGAATTACTGTTTAATATTGATTCAAATCATCTTCGTGAATGGTTTTCCCTACCACAGTAATGCTTAGGTTTATCACCCAAGCCATTTTGAATGAATATACAATCAATACTGAGACCCAACCCAACTACCTAAATGCTCTTTTCCAGATCTAAAGGATGTACCCAGTGAGCACCAACTGGGGTTTAAACATCGGTTTTAATTGAAAACCAGGGGATATTCACATCTCAGATGTCTTTTTACCATCTTTTCAACCAGCTAAAATGTGTTTATAACATCAACGGGTCACAAAACACATGTGTTTATTCATTTTAATGATTGCTTCATGTGTAGCTTGGAGGACAGGTGATACTGACTAGCGTGAAGTTATTTCTTCATATAGACTACGTTTCAACTATGAGTGGAATTGAAGATGTAATTTCAATGTTTTTAAATGTTTCATGCACTGTCATAAATATGGAACTATATAGGCCGTGTGCTGCCAACAAGAGGCTTCAGGACATCGTAATGGGAGCAGTTTTTATACATTGCTGTAAAATAAGACATTGTAATTAATGCTGTGCATGAAGTGCATGTTCAAAAAAACAGAGCATTACAGCTTTGACTACTCAGAATCATGACTTGTAGAGCAAAATGAGCAAGCACAAGGAATTATCATGATGCTTCAAGTTACTGAAGTGTTTGTGGCTGTCGTAGTTTAGCAGATAGCTTGGCTGTCCATCAGGCAGGGTATGGCAGTTTGATTCCTGACCCCTGCAGTGAAAATTGTGGTCGCCATAGACTCTTTTTATTCTGTAAAATGTGCAAATAAGAGATTATTGTTATTGTTCCCATATGCAACTTAAAAGCCAGTACAGCAAAACCTGGTGAGATATTTCCTAAATGTGATCGTTTAATCAATGTCTTCAAATAATGAGTGAAAAACTGTCAAGGCCCCCCGCCTCAACGTGCTGTCAAAGCCACAGTAGCGTGTATGTTCTGCGCTTGCGCGAGATGCAATAAGCAGGTGGCGCTAGTGTTGTGTATAAAAAAGACGCTGGACTAGAGATTTATGCACGCAACTCTCATTACTTTCGATTAAAACGAAACTTTACTATTTCAGACAAAAACGGCTGCATACTAAACATGCAGTGAGGCAT
The DNA here is from genome assembly GCA_900302685.1 of Spondyliosoma cantharus. Taxonomy (NCBI): domain Eukaryota; kingdom Metazoa; phylum Chordata; class Actinopteri; order Spariformes; family Sparidae; genus Spondyliosoma; species Spondyliosoma cantharus. Next base: position 18,024 of record OMLP01043546.1, on the reverse strand, counting down.
TACCAAACAAACACAGATTAATTCGTCCTGAACGGACATAACAGCTGGTCTCGTGCCAGTAGTCCAAAACATGAAAACAGGGAATGACGAAAGGAGTGTATAGAAAAACAAAGCGCACACAGTATTCCGCCCCTCCCACACGCCGCGCTGATTCGCTAGCACACCGCCAATCAAAGAATCCAATGGCTCAGACGGCCAACAGCCAACCTCCTCAGACTTCGCATGTTGAATCAGAGCAGACAATGTCTGTGCGGCTCCAAAAGCTGAACACACCGAACATATTTGTTCCTGACCTCGTCCGAGTCTCCCCAAACGCTTCAGGCGGCCAATGGTTGGGCCAGTGTGTTCCTGCCTTCACTTTGGAACCAATTTGAACTTCAACAGAAACAGAAACATGTTCACTGAGCAATAGAGCTCAACAGTGACCGCCCATTTTTTTAATGGCTCCGGTTATGGAAGTGAATTTGCCATTCATTTACTCCATTGACGTTTAAAAAAATCCTTATATAAATAGTTTTAAGCCTGGAACCAAGCCAATCAGCTACGAGATGAATCGTGACCATAAAACATTTAATTTGGCGCAAATTTTTTTGGGGAAAACGGAGAAAAAAGCAGAGGTGCAAGACTGTGTACATAATTATCTTAAGTGTAAAGCAACTACTCATCCCATAAACCATTGCGAATTTAACAGCGACGTCTCTGATTGGTGGAGCTATCAGAGACATCGCTGTTACACTATAGGATTGTGGGTAGTGTAGTAGTTTTCTTCTATAGGACCATATACCATCGTTTCACAATCTCACAGCTCGTGGTAAGTCTACTTTGGATGGTTACGACATTAGGGCCAATAATCAAAATCTCTATGGAGAATATGAATGGCATTTTTACTTCCGGAACCTCACTGTTGAGCTCTATTAGTTAGCAAGTTTCTTGCATTACCTGCTCTAGCTTTCCCAGCTATTAGCTTACATGGTAACAATGGCCTCTGATGATGCAGAATTGCATGTTTTTAAATGAAAAAACTTAACATTTTCTTGGGGAGAGAAGAGTCTGTGTTAAGCCTGATCTTTGATAGATGCAAGAGATCCACATTAGGTTGAAATATATACAATCATTCTTGACATTTAATAAAGAAAGACAACTCTAGGTTGCATAATAAAAAATAAAAAAGAATCTGAGCATTCCATACAAAGATTGGGAGTTCTTGTATAAAAGATAGAGAAAAGTTGGAATATGCTAGGCATGTGCAGTAATTTGAAATCGAAAGATTTGTGCAAACTTATTATGCAAAAATAACTTTGAGATACAAAGTACTATATAAGAATGTGAGGGTATGGATTTGGGCTCAAAACATTTTACATTTCTTATATGGCTGAACGTCAGTTAAACCATTTTTACACAGGAGGCTGTATGCAATCATGCATACAAGTGGTTCAAAATTACTAAGATAAGACTTTGGTAAAATAACTCAAAGAATAAAGTAAAGCAGAAGTGGTTGGGGAGAAAGGTCCAATTTGAGACTCAAATATGTTGGCCACAAGAAAAACTGTAACCCTACTGTAGAATAGACCATTTCTGATTACATCTTCTGTTAAGCAACAGAACAAGGACTACAGAGACCCATCTAGTCAGACAGGGCGATGTCAAGTCATGATTCTTCCAGCTGTGCATCAGCATTCTCTCATTATGCTCTCATTATAATCCTGTTCCTTAACTAAAGGCATCCATCTCCCAGCAACTGAGTGCCTGTGTCCCTCTTTTCCAGGGCAGGGTAGGGGCTTGACGCGGTAGCTAAGCTAGAGGCTAGCATTAGCTGCCATAGCAGATGAAATGCAGCAGATTTACAGAGGACAATCGGGGGTTGCTGGCTGGCTGCTCTGGCAACTAAAGCAACTGCTATCCAACCGACACATCGGAAGATAAAAACCTACTGTATAGCAGAGTATATCAACACGTTTCAATCATGCAGCAACACACCCATTCATCTCCCATGTCTCCCTTCGGTTCGCTCCGCCGGCATGCTCTCCCATTCTATTTGGTGTCGTGCGGTAACTTAAGGCAGGTCGCGACTGCTACCGAAACTTGCCTAGATACAAACTAGCGCGCGCGCGCACACACACGCGCGCGCACACACACACACACACACAGATCAAATCGATCATTTTTTCTCTAAATGGCCAACATAACACGTTGCACACTCGCCACATAGTTAGCTGTTTGAAATGACTCAGTCACAAGGTAAACTAGAAGGACAAGAGGCTGATAACAGTAGACCTGGAGGGCATTGCATGCTACTATAACGGGGGAACGTTGTGAAGTCCATGACTATAATGCACTCATCAGCTGCTGTAGATGCGACAGCCAAGCCTAGACTGTTGGTCCATTGTCCAACACCGACGTTAGCCCACCTATTTCATCAATGCCTGCCCAATGCCCTATTAGCCATCGTAACAGCAGTGGCAGAGGAATTGGGACACGAGGCCGGGTGACAGGGGCGAATACCATAGGAAGGGGTAACAATATGCAATCAAGTGCTGTTACCGCTGATTGACTATCAAGCCTTTAACACGCACACACTAGAGACAATCGTTAACTAGCGCTAGGCCCACATAGACACGAATTAAAAGACAAACGACGACCGGCTATTCCTTACCTCAGGCGGTGTGTCGAACCAAGTTCCGCGTATCAGCCATATTCGGAACCTCTATCGCCCTCCGTCCACACGAACCGAGCCCCCTCCCCCGGGTCAGTCGTCCCTCTTCCACAGCCGAAATCCAAATAATGTGGTGCCGATAAAAATCCCAGTGCGTTTAGTTTCCAGTAAGAACAAAAAATGCGTTATTCTCCGGAGCACAGAGAGCAGCTTGTCGATAGGGACTGATTGCCGGCGCAGCAAGGCTAGCCGTGCCTAAGGGGAGGTGGGCAGCCCACCGCCTCAACCACGGACACCCCGAATTCAGTCTTTTCTGTTCGGCAAGCGCAATTTACTTTGTCGAGTTTATGTCAGATATAAAAAAAGAGAACATGTTACAACGAAAGCGTGGGCCAGTCAGATTAGCAAGCTCGTCAGTTTGCTCAATGAATGTAGAGGCAAGAAGCTAACATTAGTTAGCTAGCTATTAGCTAGCATGCTAACAGCTAGCTGTCTAATAAAACACTGACATTGGAATTTGGAGGAAGACAGTCCGCACACTGCAGGCTGCTTTGCGGGCAACAGCCAGCCGATGGGCCGTTGGACAATAGAGGCAAACGATATGAAAAATTATATTTTAGCAGGCACAGCTACAGCTAGCTCTATGCTGGCCAGCCCCTCCGTGATGTTAATATCGGTCAAAGGAGAGGGGCTGCATTGAGAGCGCACTCCCGACACCAGGCAAGTACGGCCCAGCGCGCTCCAGAGAAATTTCCCACAAAATGGCTGCCAAAACAAATTCATAGCGGGCAGTCACACACTTTACTTCCAAAAGACAGTCTTTAAATGGAAATGTGTTGGCGTAATTTCTCATGAGGGAAAATCACAGTACCCGAACGCACCTTCAGGTATTTGTCAGCAGGCGTAAGAGAAAAGGGGCAGTTAGTATTGAGCTGAAAAAGTTAACACCAGGAATCCTGATTATTTTCCTGAGTTCTATAGAAGTGTTAGACCAACACCTTTGTTCAGTCCCAGAGTTCAATATCCCATAAAACAGAGGCCCTACGTCGGAGCTCTAAATCTAGTTAACTTTTGACCAATACCAGTATAGGAAATCTGGCCATAATCTCACATGCAGGTCCAGGTGATGGCCTTAGGCTGACAACTGGACCTCCACTGACCTGAGTTAGCTGGACCTTCATCTTAAGGGGACAGGAGAGCGGGTCAGTGCTCATTAACCACCAAAATGTTCTCCTGAATGTTTGTCAAAATGTCAGCTGTTTGTTTACAGTGTTGAAGTACTTTCATGTTCTGTTTGAACAAGACTCACAGATTTCAGGCAAATCAAAAACAAGAATCAAACATTTTATTAAAGTTCTTGGGTATGTCAAAAAAGAAACACAAACATACTGTATCAAGCACAAATTGTAGTTTCAATAATTCCGCTTCATACTTTGGCAACATAAAAGTTATACAACTACTATCAAATTACGAGAGGAGGGCAATATACAACACTGACAAAGTAGATGGTGGTTGAAAAAGGTAATCGGGTCTCCAGAGCTTTCTTCCACTCATTTCTTCAGTTTAGGTGGTGGTCTGTGGAGAGAAACAGAGGCACAAGTTAACACATATCAAAAAGAGCAGGACCCCCTTTGGTTTTGAAATAGGAGACACCCATTAACCAGTAACAGACCAGTCATTTATTTTTTTTTTTTTTTTAAATTTGAAGTGATATTTGAGCCGTTTTCAAATTAATCCAGCACTCAGACTAAATAAACTCTGTTCACATCCCGGGGCAAGGCTGTCTGACATGTTCTGAGGGAGGGGTTCTGAGTGAGGAGCACAGTAGTCTCACATACATTGACTTATTTCCACACATGGTCATGTCACTGTACCAGTGCTGGAGACAGAATCACACTGGACTGCATCTCCCAGGCAGTCGTGAAACTTTCATTTGTGAGAGCTGTCCAGTAGATGCTAGCTAGAGCCAACGTCAGCACATTTGCCCTGGCTAGTTTGACTTTCGATGTCATGACATATTTGACTCAAGGTAAAGTTACCGAAATCTCTTTGAACCGTTGCCCTCTACCACACTGATCAGACATCTCCAACCAGCAGACACACTTTCACCCCCAGCTAGTAGTTATGAGTTGTTATTGATCCTACCAGAGCTGATGGCTATTTTTTTCCACTCTGATCTGTAGTTTTGTGGGTAAACACACAGACCTCTTCCATCACTCTCCCCATCTTCTGCTGCTCCTTGCTGCAAGAGTGTCCAGCAGTCTACCAGGGTCACAGAAACCTGTCAGTGTAACTGACTCATTTCAAAACTGTACATTAAATGTTTTATGGATTGACAGAGTAGTGCCAGCGCATCCTGCACACAGCCGGACGATGTGTGACCCTGAGAGGAGCAATAGAAGACTGGGAGAGAGGCCGAAGAGGTTGGTTTACTTGCAACACTACAACTTAAAAGACAAACTGTTTACGCACGCGGTAGTTCTGGTAGAGTCAGGCATAGAAAATGCAACCAATGAAGCCAACCGATCAGATGCGGAGTAAGGCAGGTCTTGAATGATCTTTGTTGTGATCCATGATAACGCAGTGAAATCACAAAAAGAGTAGCATCACACATTTCATCTTGCATTATCTTTGTTGCCTTTCTGGAAATGTTATTTAGGCTCAGACTACAGGAGTCTTAAATCATAGCCAAGTGTGAAATGGGGTTAGGATTTCACAATCCTGATGACTTATACATTACAAATCTCATCTCCAGGGGAGAGAGTTTATAATAAGTGGGACACTTAAACACCTCAATGTTTTATGGAGTCTGCACCACAAGGAATGTTATAATAGTCATGATAAACAGATAAAGAAAAGCAAATCTTCTTGGTCTATGACTCCGTAAGAAAGGGGATAATCGTTTTAACACTATACAAAAGAGTTTGAACTATTTGTTTACTGATGGTTCTTATTTCTGGTTTTAGGAGCTGCTGCAGCTTCCCTTTAACATCAGGAAAATGACTTGATGAAAAGAACCACTTCACTGACATGTTCCTTTAAATAAAAAAATAGTTAATTCTGTAAATAGTTTTTGAAAGGTCAGTAAGTAAAGTTGGTCAGTAATACAGTTAAGGTGGAAAAAATATTAATGAACTGATGATAATTTAAGTGGTGGTCCTAATATTGGTGCTTGTGCTCCCAAAATTGCTCCTAGGGGTACCAGTGATACTAGGGGAAAACATGTGGCGCCTGCACAGAGAGCTGAGTGCAGCAGTTTTGGAGGGTCTGGATGCATGTGTCAGCCTGTCACCATAACTCAACTCTGAGAACATTAGTAGGTAGAGGAAACTGCTTCACCTCATAATCCCAGTCATGGAGCTCTGGAGCAGGACCAAAACCATTTGTTCACATCCGTTTAGTTGTTTCAAATTCACCATATTAATGTGCTAATTCACTGCCTTCAAATCTGACTCCTGCACATGTCACTATAAAATCGACTTGGGTGTTTATATGGTACTATGCTGCCAAGTAATAACTACTACTAGCAGATGATGAAAACATTGAAAACAAACTCCAAAAGGTGAATGGTAAATTATCCCCAACGTTTTGTGGTAAGTAGTTTATTTACAATGGGATAATATTAGCAATGTTCCAAGTTTGCGCAGTTTTACTGCCAAAAAGTTATTCAGATAATTTAGCTCGTTTCGAACCTGTCTGAATGTCTTCATCAGACTTTTTCTGTAATTAAGTTGCAAACTACCTTCTCTGATGCCGGAAACCTCATCCTAGTCGACCTCAGTGACTTTACAGATGAAAAATTATAGAAGTCACTAAACTCAAGTTCTTATATCGCAGAACAAGGCAGTTTGACTTCATAATTAAAAGAATTAACACAAACAGTGCCATTTTGATTACACCTGTTCTGCATGGTACAGTGGCCTGAAAAAGAACCTAAGGTATATAGGATGCAGGTTAATAACACTGTCCTGTAGAGATACTGAATTCAAGAAGCCAGGGATGCCTAAGGTAAACAGTCAAAACGCTACAGGTACTGTACTGTGGAACAGCCATCCACTTAGCATCAAGCTATCAGAATCCAGGTAGGTTTTTAGATGTCAGATCTGGACTCATATTTCGATTAAGATGACCGACTAGATGAAGGCAGGCAGGCCACGAGCGTGTATTTAAAAAAACAACAAAATCATCTTTTCATCAAGAAATGCTTTAATAATGTAATGACTGACTAAACATGGACATATTAGAAAAGGGCCAGTTATCTGTCCTGCCAGGGACCATGTTGGAAACAATTCTCACTTTTTATGTTATCTCCTGGATTTCTTATCTTTTATATCAATTGAAAAAAAAAAAAAACCTTCCACTGACAGCTCTCCTGTGCTCACATCTGCAACCACGGTTTCAATTTCAACCACACCCTCTCCTTTGATCAACATGTCAAACATCACCAAAACAGCCCTTTTCCTCCTTAAAAAGCATTGCCCGTCTCAGTCCATCCCTCTCCTCCTCAGCCATGCATTCATTACTTCCAGAATGGACTACTGCAATAGTGTCCTCTGCTGTACATCCCTCAAAATCCTGAAGGAACTCCAATAAATCCAGAACTCTGCTGCTCGCCTGCTCACCCATCACCCCCATTCTTCATAAGCTCGACGTCCCCCACTGAACCCACTTCAAACTTCTCATCACTTATAAAGCCTCCTTCGCCAGCATTCCCACCTGCTTCCTCAGGTCAGCTGACACCTTGCTCCTCCCCCGGCCCCTTACTTGGAGTTTGAATGTACATTTAGATTTTAATGAAAATGATATATGGTGTGTAATTAGGATTTATTTTAACTGTGCTGCACTTTGTCATTTACATATGATTTGTTGAGACATAGCCCAGTAACAGCCTGACAGCACAGGTCGTGTGTCCTCTAATCACATTTTGCTTTTCAATTTTCATTTGATTTTCATGTGTGTCAAACACGGTGAACATGCAACTTTGGACTTTAAAAAGTCCAGCAGATGGAGCCGTTTAACCCAGTTAATCCAGCAAATGCATGCAGGTGTGGCTGTACCACCTTATACACTCAACTCAAGCTGTACTTACATCAGTAAAAACTCAGAACATAAAACTTTACAGCTGACAAAGACCATAGGGGGTTTAGCTCTTCCTCTTCTGAAATACTACTATAAAGCAGCCCAACTAAGGCCTTTAAGCTGTTGGTGCAGATCTAACATTAAAGCGAGATGGGAATAAATTCAGCAAATAATTGGAACATCTCTTCATTAGATTTAGGATCCCTCACTGGCCAACCAACTCTTAGATAATATTAGTAATTAGTTTACGATCAGTTCAGACAGATCAAAACACTTCAGATTTCCAATGAAGAAGGCAGCAGAAATTTTAAAACAACCTGCATATGACCCAGGATTAACAGCTATCAAGGACAAATGATTTAAAGACTGGTCTTCCTGTGGGTTCATAGCACACTCATTGTCAAGGTACAATAAGGAGCTTTCAAGAGGGTAATGACAAATTCAAGTTCAGAACCACGCTTTGATCAGTTTTGAATTGTTTTGTCAAAATGTCTAAGACAGTGAGACACTATATATTAATGGTAGCATGAGGGTGAATCTTTTATAAAAAGGTCAGTTTAAAAACAAACTTGAGCCTTCAGCAAATTGAGAAAGATGGGACAAATTTGGACAACAGTGGAAAACCACAAGCTCTCAATTTTGACAGAATTGAGAAGAATGGATTTAGTCATTTTACACCTGCCCAAAATAAATTTAATGTAACCTATTAATGTAATTCGACAGACTGTTGGGCATCTATTGGGCACAAATCATTTTCATATATTTTAAGGTTTCCCCTCTGTGGCATCCTGGATAATATTGGTTGCGTATAAGATATCCCTAATTAAGAAATCTGTTAAAAGATTGATTTACATTCATCTATTTACATTCCATATTTACTTGTATATGCAGATTTTTTTTAAAAACAGGTAAAGCTGCAAAAAAAGGCAATTGGCTCATTTTCCATTTCCTGTAGGTTGAAAGGCAGAAAATGGGGAACAGTAGAAAGCAGCAGATAATCTTAGACTGTATCCAGAAGCTGTCTAACGTGTTTTAAGTTTTAAAAGCACATTCTAAATGAGACCCATTGATAATGAGTTGTACAGGTAATTTGTGAAATAATGCACTGAAGTGGTTTATAGTCAATAATCCAATTGTATCTAGTATGCAACCATTGTTTGCACAAAGTCTGGACTGAAAGGTGGAACATCTAACAGGCTGTGAACTGTCCCAGTCAAATGAACAAAGAATTCATATTTCATCTCACCTTTCTGAGCTAAATTAAACAGTGTTAGAACAATCTTCAAACTGTTAATGAAAAAGATTATTGGGACGACTGTCTCCAGGCATTTCACCATCTTAATATTTGTAATAGATTTAAGGAAATGTGATTTTGGATACTACACAGAACCTTGAATTCTGAACCAAACCAAGTCTGGCAGATCCTCTGTGTACTGAATGTTAAGTGTCAAGTGGAATTTGTAAACATCATTTTTGGCCCCATTCTAAAATCACAGTGTTGTTATAGAAAAGAGTTGAGTACAGGAGATGTAATGTCTGTAAAAATAAAGGGTTGCGATCCAAAGCAGGAGTCTAAGACATATTTTTGCAAACTTAAATCTTTGAGTGTTAAACGTACTTTAAACTGGTTCCAAAAACAAAAAAACGGTTCAGTTGTGTTGTGGCAACGGTGGTTGATCTTATCTGAGCCGATCAGAAAAAACTTATGTTAGTTTACCTGTAGATGCCAACCACCACAGCATGGTCTCTCTCATAGGGCTCCAGTGTGAGCTGCTCCTGTGGTTTCATGTTCTCAGAGCTCATCTTCTTCACTTCTGAGGCAAACACTGCCTCTGGAGCTGCTGTCGAGTCTATACAGTTAGCCTGAAGCAAAGAGACACATCAGAGTCTACACAGCTGACAAGACAGTCAGTGCGAACAAACAGATTACAAAACTAGTAATAAGCAGCAGTGAGTACTGTACATTAAATTACACTGCAAGCAGCATTATCACCAACAAGTTTCTGGGCCTCAATTACATTCAGTCCATAAGTATGAGACTTTTAAAAAAGTTAATTTGGCAACGTACCTTGATTGAGATAACAAAATGTCCTCCGTTCTTCAAGAAGTTGTGAGCGTTTAATGCAACAATCCTCGTCTGGTCAGGCTGAGCAACATCAGCAAAGATAACATCCACCATGCCTGGAAAAGGGACACATCATTACTCTCTGCAAACAGAGCATTTGATTCACAGACACATGCCTACAAACATTGTCACAATACACATCCACTGATGTTCATTTATCTAATCAATGAATTGTACCCACTACATGAATAAAAAAAATATTGACATGAAGAATTAGAAAATCTGCTAATTTTGCCCTGATGAGCAAAGACAACAGCTGTTTGGACAGAAACCAAGTTTGATCACAGTAGCCACCTCAAAGCAGTGTTTTTCTTCCAATCAACATTTTATCTGCAAATCCTAGAAGTAATTTACACCACCTGTATGCATCTTTCTCACTGGATGAATTTTTTCCTGCTCAGTGCCTGTCTGGTGCCCGTGCAGATGCCAGTTTCCTGTATAACTACTGTGGACATGCTTGTCGGGGCCCATTAATAAATCCACATAACATAAAAAGCCCAACAAAACCATGAGCTGCTGCTGACAACTGGCCTCTTCATCAGAGGCCTGTCAGGTGGGAAGCAAGAGGAGAGACAACCTGTCGACACACTACACTTAAACTTAGATAGATGGAGTGTGTCATTTCCCCAATGAGGTTAGAGTGTCTTTAGGACGGGCAGAAAAACAACCAATTTGAAGAGACACCAGAAGACACTATTTGCAGATTCAGGGTTTGTTAGCAATTGGCTTGCCTTACTCCTTCAATGTATCGTTAATGTCAAACTTGTGGTTAACATCTAATCCTTCTCGAAGTCCATTTAATTAACCCTCACTTATAAGACTGAATTTATAACCAGAGCAAGCATACTGCAACTTCACTTGTTTCATGCTCATTTCCCCTTCTTGATGTGAGTAATAGAAATGTACGCTCCCCTGGTGCTGATGTGTATAGTAAGACTTAACTGAGCCTGAGGTGGATAAGAAAGTAAAAGTTTAAATGGAGGTATGCATAGGTATGAAGGTTGTAAACAAATCATTATGAATGTATATATTGATGTGCAAGTGAATCTATGAATGTAAATCTATAGAACATAGATGAGTACAAGTGAGGATGCAAGACTGAAAGTTCGTCTGAGGACTGAGTTATGGCCCACAAGGACTGCGACAATTAAATCTCTTCCTGTGCTAAGTTTGAATACCCTGAGACCGCCTTTTCCCAAATAAAAATAGTTCAGTTTTGTCAGATTATAGACCTTAACAGTGTCTGATTATCACTTATGACACATTGGGTGAAGCAACACTCACACTGAAAACTGGTATAGTTCTTAAGTATTGACTGCCAGCGTGATTTTAAGGCGTGATGATGGATTACCAATTCTCATCAAATGTATCGGCTGCTAGATGTCTCTGATCTCTGTTGCGAGTTACGCAAATGCCACTCTGAAACTGAATTCAAGCAGCCACTGTCCAGGCTAAGACGCACCTGTAGAAATCTGTTTCCTCCTGCTTCCACCTCCAAATGTACATAAAATATTTTTTTGCTGTTCAGACGGTCTAAAATCAATCTGGATAAGATATGGACTTGCAGTCTAAACGTGTGGCCTGCCTGCCAGCATCTGTGGAGTGTTACTGTTGGGGTTCAGGACTACCTACCAACCAACATGCGGTATTTGTGTGGGTGGCGAGCATCTTCGATGATTGGAATGATGTTGGTGCGTTTCTTTGCCACATTGAGAAGGTCACGACCTGATCGATGGGAAAACTCCACAGCGTAGACCAGCCCTTCCTGTCATACATAAGACACGTTACTTTCATGTTTACTTACCCTCATCACAAAGTTACATTCATGTTCAACTGACAGGCCGATAGATGAGGGATTTTAACATTACTGCCTTGCTTTATATTCATCTATGGCATGGGAAAAATCGGATTTGTACATCTCAGTGTTATTTAAGTTATGCTGTTGGCATGTCTATACATGTCCCCAGACAATTTTTATGGAAAAACTTTGAAAGCAATTTAATCTGTTCAACCATATGTCAGAGATATTTCAACATGCCACAAACATCTTATATGTAAACCGGTGCAGTGATCGTTCACAACATTCCCGTAGGATTGCTTGACCTTTGGTAATGGTAAAAGCGGCTTCCTCGAGAATCACTGATCCAAACTACTTCACACTCAGGGTTACCAAAACATCAGCATTAAAACTGAATTCGGCTGAGACCTCATTGGGTATAACCAGTGCCTGTATTTCAGCCTGGCTCACGTTCTCACTCAGCTGTTTATGAAGCCATGTTGAGTTACTGCTGGTGGGGGGAAAAAAAACAAAAAAAACATTTCCTGGTTTTGCCCATTAATAATTAAAGCTTTTAAATAATTACACTACATACAGAGGGACTTCTATTGTGAATGATTTATAGGAAATGTTTTCATCACCATCACATTTCAATCATTACATTAAATATTGTATCTTTAAACACTATTTGACCATATAAGCAAGGAATGTTTATGTAAAAAGATGACTAAAAAGTAGTTTAAAATAATAAAATAACCAAAATCTCTCCATTTAGCAAAGGAGAGCAGACATAATTACAGACTGCTTGTAAGTATTTTTAAATTAAAAAAATCAACTGAGATTGTAAAAGTTCTTATCCGGTGGAAATGGACCACATGGTGGATGTGTTGGACTGTATTTAATTACAGTTTAAATCTTTGAGACAGTTTAGTACTCACCGGTCCAACTATATCAGAAACGTGGGACACTGTGGTGCCAGAGGCAGCCCCCAGGTACATGACCTTTGCTCCGGGCTTGATGTGGATCTGGTCCACTCCCCCCAAGATGGCTGCTGCTAGCTTGGAGCGGAACGGGTTCCAGGCTCTGTATTCAATCTTTGTCTCACCCTCCTAACAGACAAAAAGTAAGCAAAAATGCAATTCTAATGTGGCCACAAGACCGGTGATAACGGCTGCTGATTTCACAAGATCAGAATTTGACGCAACAGTGTCAAAAAAGTTCCAGTACTGTACACGTGCCATCATCGAATCAAAGTCATTGTATAAATATCTCAATGGAATTAATTAATAATTTAAAATGTCAGTAAAACTAATTATTTCCTGATTATACAATGAAGACAGACGTCAGTCAGAATCAATCATTCCTCCTTCCGTCTGCTAAGTGACTGCAGGTACGCAAATCATATTTATCCAATGTTTAGAAAACATCCCAAGTACTGATTAAGGAGCTGCCAAGATTGGAACTTATGGTTACTACCACTACCATCCATGATAATTTAGCCCCAGGGCCTGTTTAATACCAGGTTTCTGTACCCACCACTCTGTTATCACAACTTTTTGTCCAGTGACATCAAATGTGTAACTGAGCCTTTAGCAAGCTATTATGACTAATGTGATACTGATGTCCTACACTGTCTAAAGACTGAGGTACAATCTCACCTCCACACTGATCCTCTTCTCTCCATACACAGACTCTCCTACCACCATGTTCTTTGTCACCAGGGCATCCTCCTTCCCTCTTGAGATAAACACACCTGAGAGTACACAAACGCCAAATGAGTGTCTCTAGTTCCACAGACAGATAAACATGTTCAGAAAATGCATCAAATCCATCGCATGAGTTTAAACCAAGCTGCAACAGGGTTTCAGCACCTATTGACTGCAGCCCGGCGCTGGCGTGTCCAAATAGAGTGAGCGATTTAAGATGATCAGCAAGAGGCAGCCTCGGTGAGCCTTCAAACTATATACCAGTTTTTAAAATTGTAAAAGCGGACTTAAGATAAATAATGTAGGCCACGCTTTTTCGAACATTGCCGCCATGTTTGGTGCAGGAAGAAACGGTAAAAACTGAGGGAGACCTGAGCCTGAGGCATTGCTTGCATTTAAATGATAATATCTTTAACGTATGTACAAATTTAGCAAAGAATGTTTATTTGCATACCGAGTAATAAAAATTGTTCATTAAGCATATTTTGTGGTTTTCACAGTAAAAAAAAATCTAACTTTCCCTACTCTGACTTTATGATTTTATGTCCATTGTGCTAATACAGTATGTCAAAATGAAAAACATATCTGTACAGTCACACCAGTGAGGTTGTGCTGAAAAAAATGACACCAAACAAGGCAAGTTAAAAATACTTTTAAAGATGAAATATAATGGTAAAATCAAAAGCGGTCAAAAACGGCCAACTATATCCTGGACCTAAGAGGGTTAAATAGGAATAATACATACCTTCGTGTCTGTGTGGCTCAACCAAGACCTTCCTCCCTGCTCCAAAGCCGCCCCGGCCTCCGAAGCCACCCCGCCCTCCTCTACCTCTCGGGGTGCCTCTGCCACCGCCCCGGCCCCGAAATCCTCCACCCTCTGGGGACCTGAAGCTTCCGCCTGAATAACGGATACATGTTCACAGAGCCACTCAGGTCAGAACAGCACCTGAGCCTTGGTCATACACACTGCACTCGTGCCAGGTTTCACTCAAAATGTGTTGTGTTCATAATGATAAATTACATGTGTGTTTCCTTAATGAAAAGCACCGTATGTCCTGTAACTGGCGGAAAAAGTTGATTCTCAATCACATTTGATTAATGATAATGTGCATGATGTGATAACAGAAATTACAGCACTCAAAACTTCTCTATGCCATGCAGCCTCACCTCTTCCTCCTCTGAATCCTCCCCGTCCTCCGCGGTCGCCGAATCCTCCCCGTCCACCACGGTCACCAAATCCTCCCCGTCCACCCCGGTCACCAAATCCTCCTCTGCCACTACCTCGCCCCCCACCACGAGGACTGAACCCTATAAAAAAAAAAAAACATAACAGGGGCTGAGTGTAACACGTCTGCTTTAGGCTCATACAAGGCTAATAGAAGTACCTGTTACAGATGGGAGCTTTTAATAGAGTACTGTGTAGTTCAGGAGAAGAAACTCAAGCTCAACATTTTTATATTTACAATATTAATGAGGTAATACAAACGTTGTCCATAAGTGAATAAACAAGCTGTTCTCAGAGGAAATTAGGTCTCAGAACACTGAAGCTGGAACGGTGGCAGGGTCCACCACAAAAACAAAGTAAAACAGTATAAACAGTTGTCCTTTAAGGACAGTTTGTTTATTCAGTCATGAAAACAAAAAGTTGGATTATTTAGTTTGTTTAGGCAGACGTTCTCTGCTCATTAACAATTCTGCACCAGAATTACAGACTGCTCATTTAAACTCGCACAGTGGCGTGTGGCAGTGAGGTGCTGTCCCGCTCTGTGACGCGGTTAACAACTCCTTTTAAGACACTGAGCATGGCGAGCCAGCGATGTGACCAACTACAACCCACCTCGTCAGTGGAGTCGAAAATGGCGGATGGCTAGCTGAAGAGCTTCGTACAAACTAACGAAATATATGCATCGTCCCTGTGGATTTAACAGATTTTTAAAATCAGATTGTACCTAGGCAATTGTCTGACTTGTTTGGTGAGGACTTGTGTCCGACACATGCTGGTTTCATGTCCTCGGTCGTGGATGTAACTGAGCTCCACGAGCACGCTGGATCTGGGTCATGTCGGTGTCTCCGTGGTGGACGACACTCTCCCTTTCTCCATAGCCAACTAAATGTTTCTGAACAGTTTCTATATTCCGGTGAGACCACGAACAGAGTTCTGGTAAAGACAAATGATCTGATAAAATACTTGAGTCTTGAGTGACGGTGTGGGACGTGGAACGACTCCGACCGATACAAACAAACAGCGTTCCGACCCGGGCTTTAATTTATAGCTACATTAGACGGTGGAGGCTGGAGCCTGTGGCACAAGGGTGAAGGGTGGTAAAACTCGAGCAAACATCTTGGATGTGGCCCGTGAAAAGGCTCTGCGATCGAGTTCCAGTCCCGCTGCTCTGTTGATCTGCTGTACGGGGAGCTCAACACGTGTGTGCTCCACGGTACAGCGTGCACACTGATCCCACAGGCCGACGGTTCACAGTCCGTCTACACCATCCGAACCACACCAAACATTACATCTGACCAGCCTGCTTTGTTAATTGAGACAGTGTTCAGTCTTGGCAGCAGTTTTTTTCTGTAATATTGACAGTCTGCTGGGCAGCATGGCGGCGTAGGCCGAACCCACGGGAGCTCTTTTGACATCAAACACTCGACGAACAAACTATACCAATTTCCGCGACGTGATAACAGCGATGTAAAATAGTGTGTAACGTTACCTGGCCTCATGTTGTCTGGTGTTTGGTGTTAAATGTGTCTGCTGTGCTCCTCTGCTTCTCTTCCTCACACACTGGATGGACACACTACTTCCACACGTGCAACTGCGCGTCGGAAAACTTCTGTTTCTTCTTCACACGTTTCCGCCACGCTGAACTGTACTGCATGGCTCTGCGATGCCCAGTGCTGCCCTCTACCGACAGAAAGGAGCCACTTCACTTCATCGATACAGAACAGGGTTTTTTTTTCCCCCGAACAACTTATTGAACATGGGGAACAACAGTTTGCATACGTAACAAGTGTATGCATGAAACAAAATATACTTAAGATTCAACATTTATAGATGAAAAAAAATGACATGTACACTAAATCATAATCTTAAAAATCTCTGGATGGTTGATCAATTCCAATGTTTAACCAGCTATACAGATCCTGCCAAAACTGGAATGTCACTGAGCTAGAAAATAGGTGATCGATAGTTTGGGGCTTTTCTAAGCAAAATCCACATGGGTCTACTTCATAATTAAACCATTGAAGGGAAATTTCAGCAGCTGGGTAAACTGCATTTATTTTATTTTAGGAGCTACTGGCCATTTTCGATACTTTGCGTTTATTATTCTTATTGTTCTATTATCAATTCTTAACGTAGCAGGCGAGTTAAAGTCAGAATACTTTCTCATAACCATGTTGCTACAATTTCTTCTGGTAGTGTGACTGAAACATTTGAATATGTCAATGTTTTTTGTATCATGTGTTTTAAGGGAAGGTGGAATAGCTTTACAAACGCGACAGAATTCCCTGTAGGAGCCATTAACATTAAACTTTTCAATAAATAAATGTCAGCCCTGTGATGAGCTGGCCACTTATACAGGGTGTACACCACCGCTCTCCCAGTGTCAGCTCGGATCGGCTCCAGACAATGTTCATCCATCAAAACATGACATCTTTTGTTCCTACTACTCTTGTTTGAGCAGACTTCCCATTGATTGTAATGGTCCCATTACTCCACAAGATAGCGCCATGTGGTGTGAAGCCATATAGAGCCAGGCTGTGCCAAATAGATTTCTTTTAATCCAACTCATCTTGAATATTCCATTCATAGATTACAATGCAGTGGCTTTCAGAAACATGTTTTTTTTTAATTATTATTTTATTTTTATAGTGAGATTTGTTTTTCCTTGTGAAATTCATGATAAGAGTTCGATTTATTAATCATTTGAGGAGAAACTCAGATTGACAAGGATAAGTTAGTTTTGATTTGCATTCTATTTTGGTCAATAGGATTCTACCCAAAAGAGGTCTCTTATGACCCAATGATTAAAAGATTTGCATATTATCTTTTGTTCTCTATTGTGTATCTCTACATATTGTTATACCTAGGGTATTTTATAACAGCTTTTACAGGAATGGTTTCAATATTAGCTTCAGTGCATGCATAGAGAGGAAACCATTTTTTACATTTCCCAGATTTATATCCAGACCAGGGGCCTCATGTATCAATGTTGCGTACGCACAAAATAGTGGCGTACGTCATTTTCCACGCCAGCGTTCAGATGTATCAAAAGTGAAATGACCGTGGAAATGTGCGGTGGCCCACGGCAGCTTCTTGGCTGTCGTACGCACTTTTCTACAGCTATTGTTCCTTTGGCGACACGTAGAGGTGATGCTGGGAAACTGTTAATTCTGTGAAAACAATTAGTCCTCAGGCTGGAGGCTGGTACGGTGCGCGATGGGTGGCTTCTCGTGAGTAAATAATGTATCCATTTAATTGCGCACCGAATGTAAACCAGCACAATGCCCATTTAGGCACGTGCATTCAAATATGTGTATTTGTTTTTCCCCGGTGAAAATAGAGCGGCAGAGCTATCCACGCAAGTCTTAGTACATACCAAGACTTGCGTGGAGGCAGTGAACGCTGTGGGGTCGGAGCAGCGCACACCCACTGAAATGTAAAAAAAAAAAAAAAAAAAAA
>OMLP01043542.1:0-10943 GCA_900302685.1 Spondyliosoma cantharus | reverse complement strand
AAGAGGCAGTGCACATTAACGTGTATGAATGCTGCGTATATTAGTTTCAATCAGACTTCTATTTCAATCATCCTGTGTGTGTGTGTCCTCTCCGTGTGTATACTTTTAAGTGTTAGTTGTATAACCTGCTCCCACTCTCAGGAGGTGCAGGGCTGACACACTGGATCTGTAGCGGCTGAAGGAGGATTAGCGGCCCATTGGCCTAATCAGAGGAGATAATCAGACTATTCTCTATCATGACAACAATCAGCCGGGAGAGACACACATCTGCCTATTGAGCTCAGCTCTAATGCTATAATAGTGATGAAACATCTGGTCATTTGGGGCTCAATGCAATCAAGAAGAGGGATTGGGACAGTTGCAGATGGCAAACCTATAGTAATTATCTGTTTTAGGCAACAGAGATGCAGACAGAGGGATTCATACAACGCTCAGGTTCACAGGCCACCCTGCTTTGGTAACAATAAGCTCACACTGTGAGAAATGTGTCAGTGGACCTTCTATCATTCAAAGCAACCTTGTGAACTTTGGATTTGAAAGCTAAGACAAAAAAATGGACATTATTATAGGTGCTCACACCTAAAATGGTCTTACAAGACAATACCTGAATTTTAATGACTGTAAAAGAAAAAAAAGGTTAAGTATGAATTACCTTTTTCAAGTCCCAGAAAATTAATCTACACCATCAACCCCAAGTCTGGTGAAGTTTCCACACTAGCCAGCCACAGTAAAGATTTGGCTTGAAAAAAGGTTGTAAATAATGTTCTTATCAATCAATTTGGGATCTTTGGGCTTCCGGAGACTTGGAGTGCCAGGCGAGCTGTAAGAGGCATTTATGTTTTTTGTTTTTTTTTTGGTGTTAAATTTTTTGTTGTTAATTTGTTTTATAAAACAAGACTCCATCTTATTCCGTTGTTGAACATCTCTACAAGAGGATTCAATGGTTTTCCCTCATCTCTGGTGCCAAAATCAGCATTAGTTTATCAGTAGTTTTTTTCGCTTCACCCCTGCGACTCTGCTGTAATCATTCACTCTATCCATGGAGCAACAGAGGGGTTCATTTGTCAACATCTCACATGAGATTACTGGCTGGACTTTGTTCATGCACACAATGGAGAACAAACACCATCCTCATTGTCTTTACTGGGTAATTCAGGTGATGATCCACAGGCAGAAATTACATCAAGCAGTGTTTGGCCATAGACTGTTTTGTTCCTCAGAGCTCCCTGTGTTATACACTTTAATACTTTCCCATTTTCCCATCTGCTGGAGAAAATGCTGCCAACATTGGCGTTACCCTGAGAATATTTCATGGCAGCAGGGAGTGGAGATAATTTGAGTTTTGAGACCTCGGTTGTCTTTTAACATAACTTGTCATGCCAAATCTAGTACCTGTTAATATTTAAAAACACTCTTCATTATAGGTTGTTGGGTTTTTTTGTCATTATACATGTGGAGTTATTAGCAGTGCTGGAATCAACCATTATGTGTTAATTTTCAATTGGAAGAGGATGATTATTTGTCATTGTTGTCACCTTTTTCCTGGTATAGAGTATTGATACAGTATTCCAAAGATGTCACAACACAATATGAATCAGATAAGGCTTATCTGGAGTTTAAAAAGGATTTGATGACTACAGAGTCCCCTTTGTCCTGCCCCCTCAAACCAAAATTGTAACCAACTACCACAAGCACATTCCTCAGTGTCTGAAGCTGCAGCCCAGTCAGCCAAATTACCTGACTAACTACACATGGACAGAAAAACACACGCGTCTAGTCTGAGCAAACTGACCCTGCTGGAAAACCCTCAAGAGTTACCGTATTAATGCGTGCACATTTGTGTGTGTATGGATACTTGTGCTTCCTGTCTGGCGCTGTGTGTGTGTGTGTGTGTGTGTGTGTGTGTGTGTGTGTGTGTGCATCTGCTCTGAGACACAGAGTCCAGTCAAACGCTCCAGTGGAATAAAAGAGCCATTGTTCACCAAGGTGGTCCCTGTAGGACCTCCAAACCTACCCCTTTATACACACACACACACACACACACACACACACACACAGACAGAGAAATATACATGCATATACAGTACACTCACACATTCAAACATACACAGAGTTTGTAGGCCGCCAGACAAACACACATAATACACACTCACCTCTGCCTAATCATAGCTTTGTTTTAGAGAGTGGCAGTTGCACAGAGGTAAATATTTGGATGTGGGATGTAAACTCTGGTCTGTGTAAATCAGACACACACACGCACACATTCATAGTAGTCTGTGTAATTCAGACATAGCTACTTCCTTCCTGTGGGGTGATGATGTTTAGTCTCCCCACACCGCAATCTGATTGGTGCGTTTGATCTCATCCACTTCCTGTTTAGGACCAACTCCGACCCCTCCTGGCTCAGATCTGGGATCAGCCTTCATCAGAGAGATTCATGTGTGCCACATGTAGGAGGGCTGATAACTAGTCTAAGATCAGATCTGTCTGCCAAAGAGCTGATTCATCCCGACTGTGTCATGTGGCTAATGGGAGAACGCTGGATGAATGAACTGGTGTACTGCAGTAAACTGTTGCATCATTTCAACTTTTTTTTTTGTGCTTTTTTTTCCTGCTTAGGGAATCATGTGCAAAAGGAAATGCCACTTACTTGTTTGTGATAAATCTTTTTTGCTTTCAGTTTGCATACATACATCTGTGATACTTGTTAAGGCTTGGTGCATTATCACAACGATCAAATCAACCTTAAACATAGCCAAACACAAAGGACAGTGTGAACAACCTATTACTAAAAGCGTACTCTTAGTTTGCATGTTTGTATGGTGTGAATGCGTCAGACGCTGCAGGGCATAAAAGGGAACATAAGATTATCCTGATACATCTTATCATTATATGCAGCAGCATATGCATTTAAACTGCAAGGCCATTTTAATTTTGGTGGAATCAGAGCATTGATAAGTTATTTGAGGGCATTTTTAGGTGTCAATACTCACATGTGATTATCAAACACTTGTGACAGATGCATGTAATGGAGGCAGAATATTTTACAAATTAACAATTAACTTTATTGTCTAAAATGACATCAGGGCACTGAGACAGTAAACTTAGATGGGAATCAAAGGATTATAAATTACCCTAAACATTCTTTTCTCCATTAGTTTCTAAAAAACTAAAACGGAGCGCATCATATGACATATATGTCAGTATCGACAGATCTATAATAGGCCCATATTGGCAGGTAATATTAGCTGACTGATTGGTCAGGCTCTAATGTCAATCAAATTATACGTTGAAATATCTTGCTGATAATCACCTTAGAATGTATTATACAGTCTGTGACAGTGTTCCTATCAATGATGTAATTATCAAAAGTAGGAGTCTTTAAAACTTTGGGCCTTTAATAGTATTCTGTGGTTTTGGGGAATGCAACAATATAGATGTTCTTTTCTGCCTATGGAGTTGAACAATTTTGAGGTGTCTGTATACTCTGCTCGCACCATCATCCACTGCAGATGGCTGACAGTCATCCACCACTGAGCCCTCGAACATTGTTATTTTCTGTTTGGTGAGTAAAACCTTGGTACCGAAAATAGTAGTTACTGGGCATCACTCCAGTTCCATGAGCACATGTCTGGCCTTCGAACAGGCTTTGCACCACCACCACAACGATGACATTGTCATCCATCACAAAGTTTTATTGTGTCATATGCAAAATCGGACATTGCCCAACCCTTCTTTATAATATGCAGGTAATTCCCGTAACATAAAGTTAGCCATGCTTTACTAGTTATGACGCAAACCAAAGACTCATTCAGTAGCCTGCTTTCATGTACCATGTAGGGATAAACGTCCTTGTAAAAACGTTTTTGGAAAAAGTACTTTGATGTTACATTAACAATAAATCAATTGAAAGATAATATTTCTAGTCTGATCATGAGACTTTATTTTTTTTTATCTGCATTTCTATCTCAATGAGTGGCTCTGCTTTTACTACTCTATGACATTGTCTGATGTGACTCAGCCTGAACTGTGCACTCTTTCCATCTTCCTCATAATGTAAGAGGGCTTCCACCAAGCAGTGCATACGGTACATGGTGCATTCTTTTGAACCGTCTGTCTATCTGATGAAACCCTCCTGTAAACCTCTTGATGTCCAGACCAAACAAAGGCCTTTGTACAGACAAAAGCTTGCAACCACTTCAATACAACTGCACACTGGACAGCTTATTCATCTAATTGAGGCCCTGGCCCCAGGAGAGGTAAGACAGATCGCGTTGAGGACAGTTACTGGTTAGATGCTTTATGCACTTTTATCTAAAATGTAAATCTCTGGATTACACAGCAGAGATAATCTTTAGTCGGATATGTATGAAAGCTATTGTACAAAAATAGCTCCTGTATAAATGTCACATTTACTCAGTTAATAAACCATGAGATACATTAATTGAGATTATAGGCCTACATTACAAGTGGGGGAATCATTTCACTTAAAGATGGTTGGCTAAGCACGCCTAAGTTTTATGGTTACTGTTGATTCTGCTTAAGGTTCAGCTTGGTGTTGCTTTGACAGAATACATACTAGGCATTCAAAACAGTTATGTAACAAAAAACCCTCTCAAACCCCTCAGATGTACGAGAATGAAAATGTATCTACACGTGTTACTAAGTAAGAAGAAGAAGAATGTAAAAGCAGTAGTTAAAAACGCCATATAAATCACACTACCCACCCCCTATCAGCACTCTCTGCTCCTCTGTTCTAAAATAAAAGATGTTGAGAATGAGAAACCTCTTTCAGAAGAAAAGGGAAGCAAAAAGGGACATGTCACAAAGAAAAGCCTTGAGAAGAAGAGGAAGGAATTGAAGACAAGACACGAAAATGTGATTTTGCTAAAGTTATGCTTCTGAGAAAAGGCACCGCGTGTCACAGAAACAAAGAAAAGGTTACAGACACAACACGGGTTTAGTGACACTTTCTTTAAATACAAGCATGCAGAGACCCCAAAGCAGTTGGGACATAGTTTCAAAGGGCAACACTTAAAATTTCAGCTCTGAATTCTGATATCTCTACGAGGTTTGGTTTGTAAGATAAAATTAAACAGTCACCGTGGAGAAGGTCAATTGTGGGTAGCAACTGTTTGTACTGAGTGGACTTTATTGTGTGTATTTGAGTTTGCTGTTGACAGCTGTGGGCTGACACACACACACACACACACACACACACACACACGCACGCACACACGCACACACTTACTGCAGAGTTCAGTGAGAGCTCTCTGGACTACAGAGCATGAACTATGGATTTGTGGAGGCCAGGAGCAATGCAGATTTGCCCTTTTGACCAAGAGTTTTGCATTATTGTGTACAACAACTTCTACAATTCCTGCTTTAGGTAAAATGGACACCCATTATCCAACACTCTGGTTCAGGACAAGGCAGCTTAATCCAACTAACCAAATTAAGTTTCATTTTTTGACACTACTTAAACTTGTAGCGCCAAATTCAGGCCAAACTGTTCACAAGATATTTAAATTTAGTTTTTTTGTTTCCCATTTAGTCTCCAAATATATCCACAGCCCCCAGAGGACTTTGCATCTAGTGCCAATAGGACAGCATTTCTGAGGTACAAACATAACTTTCAACACCAAATGTGAACTGACTATACTGAATCACCGTTGTCACTGACTCAATCAGTAGCTTTTAGCTGTGGAGCTCCACTTACTGGTGACAGAGGGCACCGTTGTCAGTTCAGCTGTGATACATGGGACGCTACTTCCCTCTTAAAAAGCCTATTTAAAGACCACAAAAGCCACAGAAAGGCCCCTGACGCCATAGCTCCATTGCAAATAGCTTGCTGCTGAGCTATCAATGTTGTGATGTCCAGATTTAACGGAACATATCTAACCAGCAACAAACTGAATATGAGTTCTGAACTGAAGATGTTCAGAATCATGTGTCACTGTGTTATGAGCAATGATACTTTCCACCTCTGCAGCAGTAAGTGAATGTAAGTAGTTCATCTGAAGACCTGTTATCAAGCTTAACTTTGGTATTTCCATTTCATATTACTTTACATTTCCATTCCACTACATTTCAAAAGGGAACAATCTTTTCTTTTACTCCACTACATTTATATAATGGCTACAGTACACCTTCTTGTACGCTGCAGGTCAAGGTTTTCAAACAAAACATGTGATCAAATAACAATACATGATGCAGTGCTATAGATCAAATTAAAAATCTAAAGTAGCTAATGGGTTAAGGTAACCCTAACCCTAACCAACTGTAAAATTAAAATGCTATTTATGTGTTAATACATCAAAATTAATAATCCAGTATTTTTGAAATATAAACTGATAAAGCTCTGAAGAGTATTCTGCACACCGAGTGGTTTTACTTCAGATACTTTAGGTACAATTTCCGGATAACAATTTTTGTGCTCTCACTTCATGAAACTTGTACTGTTAGTGTATTTCAATAAAGATGCGATCACTTAGCTCAGAAAAAAGTGAAAAATTTACAACACTGTATATAGACCAGGTGTCTGCTCTATTCTAGAAACAAAGTAAAACAAATATATCTATTTCTAGAAACAAGGTCAAATGTAATCCATATCAAATATTTGTATTTCTTTGAGTTCTTACAAGATGTGAATCAAGACCTCACTTTAGCACAGTAGGTAAAGGTTTACGGTTTAATACAGCTAATTAAAACCTCATAGTCAGTGACTGTCAGTTCTGGTTCTGGATAGGCCTGTCACGATAACAAATTTTGCTGGACGATAAATTGTCCCAGAAATGATTGCGATAAACGATAATAGTCGTTTTGAGACCATTTTTCGACTAATATAATGACAATGGCATAATAATGCAAGTACACCCTTTCAAAGATCAATAAACTTTTTTTCTAAAGAATATTGAACGTTGGAATTGAAATGTGATGAAGACATTTTAAATATCCAAAATAAACAAACAAAACAACCAGAAACAATAAATAAAAAGGACTCTCAGGATCCGATCCGGTTTTGCAGTACCACAGTTACACAACACAAAGTGTTCCTGACCGAAGGATTAGTAGAAGAGCTTGTATTTGTCTCTTTATTGAGAATTGTGTGCTGGTGTCAACACGGGGTGTTTTATTTTGAAAAGTAACCGGATGTTATATTGTTGTTTCAGTGACTTCCTGTCTGCTCGGTGCTAAATTCAGCTGACTTGCTGCGTAGAAGTCCTACATATCTGCTCCGGAGAGCTTCGGACTGCTGGAGCAGATACGCAGAGCAGTGGACCTGGTGGAAGTGAACACACAAGTCATTTTTACACTGGGCAATAAGCCGCCAATAGGCCGGCCTTTTGCCGGCCCAGTCGGCGTTTTTACACAGAAGGAGAGTACACTTATTTCTGCCTCCATTTCTATGTTAACACAAGGCGTAAATGTGCCGGTCTCTGTATGAGATGGGCGGAGGTGTCGATGATGTGCACTGTTGTGCGGGCCACCGCTGGGGAGTTTTAAAACCAGGAAACAGCTGATCACAGCAGTCAGTCCATCACTTCATCCGCAGACGTCAACATGAGCTAAGCTAAGAGCTAAGATTGCCAAGCCACTGAGATCCAGGAGATGCTAGCGTCTCCTGGATGTCTGTAGCTGACAGCTAGCGGAGCTGTTTGTTTGTGTCCGCTAGCTGTCCGCTAGCTGTGAAGTGGCCGGAAAACTACGAACGGTCGCTACTTTCAAATTAAAAGCCCCCCTGCTTAGAACCCAGTTCTAAACTCCAATGGGGTGCAATGTAAAGCTCTTATTTTGAGGACAAATTCGTTGTCACTGTTCACTTCCCAACTTCGTGCTTCACGTCACGTCACATGTTGACGCCTACCCCAGAGGTGGCCAAGTGGCGGCTTTTGGAAAAGGAGGAATATTACATTTTTAGATAGAGAAGGCGGCAACTTGCCAGCCTTACATTAGAGCAAATGTGCCGCCTTCTCTATGTAAAAAGGGCTACAGACTAAATTGAAACCTATCAGCTCTGCTGGCGTGGCGGAGCCGTCAGGCAGCTGACAAGTATCTGGTGGAATTGCGGGAGTTC
Organism: Spondyliosoma cantharus; assembly: GCA_900302685.1. NCBI lineage: Eukaryota > Metazoa > Chordata > Actinopteri > Spariformes > Sparidae > Spondyliosoma > Spondyliosoma cantharus. The sequence goes on along the minus strand of OMLP01043542.1, from coordinate 2,866 downwards.
GTTTCACCATTGTTCGCTGAAAGTGAAACCTTCTCCTTCCGTGCTCAGAACAACTTTAGCTTTAACTTTTACCTCTGGCTTGCTTCTCCTCATGGGGCTCTCATGCTGCACTCTGTGTTATGTCAGGGGCAGGGCCCTGCCTCCCCACACACAGACAAAGAGTGACTGACAAGAGGTTTCACGTGAGAGACACGAGGATAGCAACAAGCATGCAAATGGAAATTATCGAGGCTGGCAAAATTATTGAGCTCATTTTTATTTATCGTACGATTAATTGATTTATTGATTTATTGATTATCATGACAGGCCTAGTTCTGGACTGTCTGGGTTTCTTGTTTTCAGAGAGGAACAGAGGCAAGATTAGAAAGGAAATATCAACAAGACATAAAGAAGGAAAGGACAAACTGTGCTGTGCACAATGTCTCCTACTACCTACCTGTTGCACATTTCCCTTTTGGCAGTCACACAACACACATGGACACATATACTTCACCCCAGAGGGCTGTGACAGGGAGCAGAAAGGAAGAGGAAGGTTGATAAAAAAAACACTTAGGGCTGTCTTGGATTTGACAGGGTGAGTAAAACACAGCAAGCACAGATCCCTCCTCATGTCCACACAAACACGCACACTCACTGATGTCTCTATTCATTTAGAGTGTCACGCTCACACACCCCCAAGAGATCTCACTTCCTCTGTCAGCCAGCTAAATTACAGCTCTCCTTCTTCCTTGTCTATCTCTCTCTTCCTTTCTTTCTGTCTCTCTCCCCTCTGTCTGAGAGACAGACAGCAACAAAGACACATGTTTGGCATGTTGTCGCTCGCTAACCGGCTCGAACACAAAACCAGTGTCTGCAGAAGTCTGAGAGGACATACACGCCAGATGCGCTGCTTAATGTTTTAATGTGATTAAATGTTCCAAGTAAAACAACGTCATTAGGGAGAGAAATATCGTTTGTGTGGGTCAGTGTCCTGGTCTGCCCTCTGAGGACAAGGACCGTCTTATGGTTCTGCTGGCTCAAACCAAGACAGTTCAGCTGGTTCAACCGCTGAACTTCTCATTAACAGTCAGACCAGAACCCACCTGACTGCCAGCCAAGCAAATTAGCCAAAATAACAACAAGTAGCTTTCTTTGCCAAATATAATGAAGGAATTGAATTGTGTTGTTAGGGAAGGAACATATTGGAAGCTAACAAAGTGAAATTATTAGTGCAGACTTGTGGGATGAGATATTAAGGTGCAACATTTGCTTGATGGCATGTTGACAAAGACACAATACAATCTACAGCCATACTAGCAGCTCTGTAAGGCTGTACAGTGGAGGCTGACTGCAATGTCAGCCGTTTTTTTTCATTAGGTATTTGGTAACAACCCAAAGTGTTTGTTGACCTCACGGTGACCATAGAGGAAATATGCAAGGGTAATCAAAGTAATCACAATACACTTTAAGGACATTAATTAAGAGATTGAATTCAAACCAGACCATGAATGTATGTACGATTTGTGCCAAATCCTTCTGGTATATATGAAGACATCTTAATAGGTAAATTAAAATATTGAAGTGCTGGTTGCATTGGATGTCAAGTCAGGGAATGACGAAAGTCACTAGGACTCATCCTCGGGGGACCATTGTGTCTATACATGAAGCAATGCTGCCAGTTTTCAAGTTCTTTACATTTATCTGGCTTTATCTATGGAGTAACAGTGATGTTTCTTTTTCTGCCAATCACAAATCTGTTAAACTAAACAATCAGAACATAAATGAGAATGTCTAAGACCTCGTCTACATCTAGCATCAACCGGCCATTTGCCTGACAGTACAGATATGCTTTCAGTTTAATCAATACTGTTGTCATGTTGAACTGTGACCAAGGGGTCTTCTTAGGCTCGATTCTATTTTTTCTTCACTTGTCTTTCTTCTTCATGCTCATAACTTACCAAATAACATGTCCATTCAAAATCCTCCTGAGTGCATACCAGAACTGTGGCTCAAAAACACTACAAAAATGCTAGGACTGGGTGACAGAATCAAATATCAAATGTTTGACCAAATACCGATATTGCGACAATACTGCAGGAATGTACTTTTACAACATATAAACACAATGAGATTTTTTTTAATAAATAATCTTCATAAAGGCAGGGGTGACTGTAGCTCAGCGGGTAGAGCCGTTCGATTAGTGATTAGTGAAGGTCGCTGGTTCGAATCTAGGCTCCCCTGGGCGGAACTGAGTTACATGTTGAAGTGTCCTTGAGCAAGATACTGAACCCCAAAATTGCTCCTGATGTGCAGTTGGCAGCATGCGTGGCAGCCTCTGCCATCAGTAAGGGTCCTGAGAGGAGCTGGCAACTCATTCAGGGGTGTACCCTGGCCTTCGCCCATTGAGTTAACTGGGATAGGCTCCAGAAACCCCCCTGAAAAAGGGGCAACATCACCGTGACCCTCGGCGGAAATGCGGAAAGAGAAAACGAAACGAAACGAAAAAGAATCTTCATAGAGGACAATTTAATAAGAGTGTGGGGAAGGCAAGAACAGTCTGATCGGTATAGAAAATGACATCATTTTACTAATTTCAGCTTTCAAAACCAGGAAAAGACAACACTTATATCGCAATATAAAGATATCCATAACATAGAGCTGTGCGATATTACGATATATATCATAGTGCGATATAAAAATGTCTACTGTTGGATATAACCCTCTGTTGTTTATATCATAATTTTAACGTGTAGGCTACTTGTTTAGCACTGTTGCTACACTAACGTTAACGTACACTACGGTTGCGATTTAATACCCCGTGTAAAGCACAACTCAACGTCGGAATGACCGTTGGATATCCAAATTTTGAGTTCAAAACAAGTTCATT
>OMLP01043540.1:0-20236 GCA_900302685.1 Spondyliosoma cantharus | reverse complement strand
AGGATGTATCAGTGGTAGTATCAGAGGAAGTATCCGAGGAAGTACCAGAGGTAGTATCAGAGGTAGTATCAGCGGAAGTATCAGAGGAAGTATCAGAGGAAGTATCAGAGGATGTATCAGTGGTAGTATCAGAGGTAGTATCAGAGGTAGTATCAGCGGAAGTATCATAGGTAGCATCAGAGGAAGTATCAGTGGTAGTATCAGAGGTAGTATCAGCGGAAGTATCATAGGAAGCATCAGAGGAAGTATCAGCGGAAGTATCAGAGGAAGTATCAGAGGAAGTATCAGAGGATGTATCAGTGGTAGTATCAGAGGTAGTATCAGAGGTAGTATCAGCGGAAGTATCATAGGTAGCATCAGAGGAAGTATCAGAGGAAGTATCAGAGGTAGCATCAGAGGAAGTATCAGAGGATGTATCAGTGGTAGTATCAGAGGTAGTATCAGCGGAAGTATCATAGGTAGCATCAGAGGAAGTATCAGAGGAAGTATCAGAGGTAGTATCAGAGGAAGTATCAGAGGAAGTATCAGAGGTAGTATCAGAGGTAGTATCAGAGGAAGTATCAGAGGTAGTATCAGAGGTAGTATCAGAGGAAGTATCAGAGGTAGCATCAGAGGAAGTATCAGAGGAAGTATCAGAAGAAGTATCAGAGGTAGTATCAGAGGAAGTATCAGAGTTATTATTGCAGCAGTTGTAGTGGAGGACCTGCCAACTTTATATGTTGCATGGTTTTCTTGTTTTTCTTTCGTTTTGAGGCTGCAGTTTTTGTTTTGATTATTTGAGTGCAGTGACCCCGGCCAGGGCTAGCTGTTGCGGTTTGCCTCCTTCTATTGAACTACTGCGAGTCATGGTGACGGCTGAACATTATATTGGTTTGAAATAAAAAGAAACAACCATATAAATGTTTTTTTTAAGGAAACCGAACTTGATAAATTAAATTGTTTTATTGTGAGTAATAAATAAATAAAGTTTGTTAAATTACCTTACATCGTGCCTGTATTCACTTGTGTACTGACCTGTGTATTTTTGGGAAGCCCTCTCGGAGAAATTAAAATTAAAGGAACATACTCTTTAGGTGCAAGTCCTAAGGTGGCGTTGTCGGTGTTACATAGATTCTCTAGATCTGCCACTCGCAGTGTAACTGGTGTTTGCCACACATATGATTATAAACAGTCAGCAGGTACATTAACAGGAGGACACCAGGGGAAACGTGTTGAAAAAAACACAGAGACGTCATCATCATGACTTGGTCCGCCACGCTGACTTTCTGTGTGAATTACACACTGGTTCGTCTTTACCAGTGTTGTGTGTAACGCGTTACTTTGTAGTGTAACTACTTTGTCGGGTAAAAAGTAGTGTGACGCGTTACTACAGAAAATATGGAAATGAAACGTAGTTCCTTTTTCAGTTGGGCACAACGTTACTTTTCTTCTAAGATTTGACAGCAACACTGCCTCAGCTGCGCGCTTGCGCAATAGTCGCGAGCTCTCATTCCACACTGAGTGTTGTGCTGGGTGGTAGAGTTAGAACCCAAAAGTGGACACTGAAGCTTGGAGAAGTTGAAGGAGTGATTTATTGATTATTCGAGGAAACAGATCGTGAGGGAGTTGCGAGCTCCGGGCGGAGTCCCCGTCTGGAGGTGCTGGAGCTGTAGCGCACGGAGGCTGGTAGCGTGGTAGGCCGGTAAGCCGGTGAGCACGGAGAGAGTAGCTGCTGTAGAGGTGCGGAGGGCTGGATGGCTGAGCAGGAGCACCAAGTACCATAATAACCCACAAATGGTTGTTTTCTTGTCAAGTGCTCTGTTTGTGGCATTTTTCATAATAAAGAGCACAAAATAAATACCTGTTTTGTCCTCCATAGTAGAACTTTATGTAGGCCTATACACATTTAGGAAATGAGATGGGGTTCTGCCCAAAGTCAAGAATGTAAAAGTAGCGAGTAACGTAAAAAGTTACTTTCCATAGAGGGTAACTAAATAAGGTAAGGGATTACTTTTTTAAGAAGTAACGAGTAACGAGCACACACTACTTTTTAAAAGAAACTTCCTCAACACTGGTCTTTACGCCGGAGCTGCTTGGTTCTGTGTGAAAAAAACAATGGCGGAGAATTGGCGAACTGCCGCTGCAGCGATAATGCAGTGTTTTTGTGTGAAAAGGTCTATAGAAGCAACACTTTGCAATCCCATGTTCAGAGCTGCCATTATGCTTTTTCTGGTAAGGACAATAAGTGAAAACAGATCGATCTGCTTGTTCAAATCTATAAATAAGGTTAACTTGCAGGATGTTAATGTTAACATATCATAAAGCATTCACTTGTCTGACCAAAACCTGTACTTGTCCCGCAGAAGTTTTGACATTAATTGCCCATTCACAAGCTTTGAAACTAGCAAACTGACGTTAGCAAACACATTTACCCAGCCAACGTTAGCCTGGAGGCCAGGCTCATCAGTCATTATTTTGTTACTGCAAACTGAAAACCTTTCTCACGAGAAAAACTGGCCTCCAGCCCAGCTGAGTCAACCAGGTTTTTTCCATAATTTGAATCAGCCCGCCACTCACTTAAACTGAATTAATGTCTGCAAATATGCTTAGTTAACATTAGGAGTTCATCTGTAGTCACAGGTCGACTCTCAGTCTGCCTTTACTGCACGCTGTTTGTTTGCTTTGTTCAATTATAAATAAAGTGTGTTGATAGATGTATTTTGCTGACCAAAAGCCATCATGTTGTTTTCAGTAAGTTGCTGTGTGCTGCTGTTGTCTGGAACAGCATCACCTCGGAATCTGGATCTGAATACATCAATCAATAATAGGGATGTCTTGCTGATATTTTGCCTCATAGACCAGATGCAGAATTGTGGGAAAATATCATACATTAGTTGAATGTAAGATAGGCATGTACTAACATTTTAGTCTTGCTTAAAACATACCTTTCATCATAGGTTTTAATATTAAATATGTATTTATAGCTTGTCATCGTCTCAAGGGCGTGAAAAACATTTTTGTTTTTGTTAATGAAATGAACACTGCTCAGGGCATGATTGTCTGATTGTGGTTTTCTTCGTATTAAATTCACCAACCTCTTAAGTGGATTTGTAGATTAGATTGTTTGGTGTTTAGAATCAACCATCCAGCTAAACTTTTGAGCTAAGGTGCAGAAGAAGTCCTGAAAGTGCTGACAGTAATGGAAAGTTTGGACTTCTATTTTCCATGACAACTCAGAAAATCCCATCTGCAGTCAAAAGCTCTGGAACAAGCAAGTAAGTGGGCTTTGATTTAAGATAGTTTGGTCAAAGGACAAGTTTATGTAAGTAAAAGTAAGTAATTGGCATGCAACCATCAGTCTGGTATCAGACACACCAAACCAACATGAAAAAACAAGTGGCAACGAAGGCCGACCTTTGAGTGGCCTCACATTGCCTGTGTTGTGGCCAAAAAGCTGTACTTCAGTCAGTATTCATCATTCATTCATTTTTCATTGCTGTTCTTGAAAAATGGTAAATGGACTGTATTTATTTACCACTTTTCCTGTCTAAGCAACCTCTGGCATCCTTTGTGGATCTGTCCTGAATACATACTGTTGAGGCTCCAGGCTGGCAGTGATGTTGTCTTTGATACCTGAGGTATGATAAACTCATTGTGCACCCACCATTCCAGAAACCTGCATGAGAGTGTAGGTCACTGTCCATTCACATGCGCACGCACACACTCACACATACATACGTATATTCACACATACAGTATCATGCCTAAGGATTTCATTATGTATTTCTTATGGTCTATACATGAGAACTTCTACGCCCTCTGATGGACCACAGCTCTCTCTGTTATTACTGTTTCACTGTCCTCTCCAATTTAACTGTTTGTTGTACTTGTTGTAAAAAGTGCTATCATATGAAATGTACACCTGTCAATGTATATGAAATGAATGAATGGAGCTCTTGGATCTGTACCAAGTGTGTCACCGTATTTCCCTATTATAATATATATGATGATGACTTGGTGAAGATTATGAAATCTCAGGATGGGACTCTACCTACTCCAAATCATATGTTGTTTAACCCATTTGATGTGAGCCCATATAGCAATGTTAAATTCAGAGTTTCTTGATCCTGATTCAAATTTTTTTAAACTCCTCAATTTCTGAGACGCTATCATGTGACTACTTTAGTATTGATCAATGTAATAGTCTACTGCTTGATGTGCCAAAGTCTCAGTCTAAGAAATTGTAGTCTCTCCAAAAATTATGATTCTCTTATTCATTTTTTGTCTTCATTAAATCAGGAATTTTCAGTTCTAGCATTCTCTGAAACTTGGCTGACTGATGAATTAACATTACTTTTTGACATCCCAAATTATAATGCTCTGCATCATTGTCAAATGGCAAGATCTGGGGGAGGTGTATCAATATACCTACATAATAAAGTTCAATCCAAAAATAGAGATGAGGTTACTTTCAATTCTGAGTGCAATGTTGAATCATTGTTTCTTGAAATACCCTCCTGTGATATTTTTGATGGCAAGTGTGTTATCATAGATTGCATTTATAAGCCTCCTGATACAAACATTGAACATTTCAATTCTAGTCTTGCTTGTGTTTTGGACAAAATTAACTGAGAAGGTAAAGTATGTTTTCTAGTGGGTGATTTCAATATTAACCTATTTACCCACTGCTGATTTTCTGAATATTATGTATGCTAATTCTTTATATCCATTAATCAGTAAACCCACTAGATTGACTCCTTCATTTGCATCCCTTATTGATAACATATTTACCAACTATTTTAACAATTTATGGAAGGCAGGTGCCTTTTATTCAGATATATCTGATCATTTTCCTGTATTTCATCTTGCGTCAGTGACCTCAGTTAGCCATCAGGAAAGAGAGAAAGTTTCAAGATTTAGAGTGTTCAAAGAAATTACGGACATAATTATCGGTTTGAAAGAAACAGCTGCTGGTCATGATGAGATCAGGTCAAGTTTAATTATTAAAACTAGCTCCACCATTATCAAGCCATTGACTTATATCTTTGCTAAATCCCTTGAAACGGGACTAATACCCAACAACCTCAACATTGCTAAAGTAGTCCCTGTGTACAAATCTGGAGACCATAGTCTTTTTACTAATTATCGCCCTATTTCTGCCCTTCCGTGTTTCTCAGAGATTTTAGAGAAATTGGTTTATAACAGAATGATGGAACATCTCCAGGAGTGCAATATTCTTTATGAACATCAATACGGGTTTAGGAAAAAGTTACTGATATGGCTATGCTTGAATTGGTTGATAGAATTCATACTGCACTTAACAATAATGAATATGGTTTGGGGATTATTCTTGACTTATCGAAAGCCTTTGATACTGTTAATTATGACATTCTACTCCAAAAGCTGTCACATTATGTTTTTTCTGGAACAACTCATATATGGTTTTATAATTATGTTTATAATCAACAACAGTTTGTTTCCAATAATGGCTTTGTATCAGAGTGAGCTAATTTAACTTGCAGTGTCCCACAGGGATCTATTTTAGGACCACTCTTATTTCTTATTTATATCAATGACTTGGCAGCAGCGTTATCCTTTATGTTTTCTGTACTTTTTGCTGATGATACTAATTCATTTCTCTCACATACTGATTTATCTGTAGTTATGGACAAAGCTAATCATGATTTAGATAATATTTCCAAATGGTTTAAATTAAATAAATTATCTCTTAATGTAAAACAATCTAATTTTATTATATTTACTTCAAGAAATACTGTAATTCTAACATTTATCTGTTGATTACTCAGGTTTCTTCGCCAAACATTTAAGTTGGAAGAGTCATATTCACTTTGTCTGTAATAAAATATCGAAATCTATTGGAATCATTTGTAAATTTTGAAATTCGGTTCATCAAAAATGTCTCCTAACTCTATATTATAGTTTAATCTATCCATATCTAATATATTGTAATACAATTTGGGGAACTATGTACCCTACCTATCTCCATAAACTTTATATATTACAAAAACTATTCTGCAAAATTGCTACATACAGTGACTGGTCTGCTCACTCAGGCCCTCTGTTCAAACAACTGAATATCTTATCAGTTTTTAACTTAAACAAATATTTAACTTGCGTACTTATTTTCAAAAATATATTTCAGCCCCATCAGTTTTATTTGCTCTGTAAAGCATGTTTTCAGTTTAACAGTGATATACATAAACTCAATTTAAGACAGGCAAATTGGTTACATATTCCAAAGTTCCGTACTGAACTCTGGAACAGATATAGTTCATCCCAGTCTACTTCTATAAATCAATTCAAACATAAGCTTAGGATATTCTTGATGAACCTGACTTGATATACTGTACTTATGCTTATGTTTACATGTTCTTATACCTAATATCTTGTTATCATTATTATTATTATCATCATTATTATTTTATGTTGTGGATTATTATTTTTTTAATTACTGTTATATTGAAGTAAGGAGGTGAGATTCATTCTATAAACAGCACCAGGTTTTCTGATCTCACCTGCTTTTTCTGGATGTTGCTTATTTGTCTATTGTATAGTGCAAATAAATAAATAAAAATAAATAAATAAAAAAAAAAGATTGTCAAGAGTGCTGAGGAGGATTGTTGAGGAAGTTGGGTAGTCCCTGTCAGTGCCACTAAGAGTGTATGCTGAAAATTGCGCTCTGCTTGACTAATGGTGTGAGGCATGTTTTTCCCTCCTTGATTGTCAATCCTGCTGTTGGGGAGTGGCTTTTTGGGCCTAGATGCAGTATGTATTAAATAAAAGATCAACTTTGGTTTTGCAAAGTTAGCCATCTAGAAGATGAGGAAGAATCACGTTAGGTCATTGCTGGACTGATGTAGTGCAGAGTCTGAAGGGTCTGGTGGTGGCTCGTCTAAAATTACAGCACGGTTTCTATACCCTGACTAGTAATGTAGACTCTTTCAGGACTCTGTGGGGGATCAGACAGGCTTTATGCACACCAATCTGAGTCTAACTTATGATGTAAATTATATGATCCAATGTATACATTACATATATGTTCTTCTTCTACAAAGTTAATATGAATTTAAAATCCCTGTACCTGTGATACAGTCTGTCACCCCATAGTGCAGCCAACATATGGTGATGCACTTCAGCCTCTGAGCTGCTCTGTCTGTTAACATCCTACATAAACAGTATTGATCTGAAGCTTCACTTCTCTTGCTTGATTACATCTGAGGTGAATTTCTTTGAATCTCTTAAATAAATAAGTACACTAGAATAAATGCAAAGCAATTGTAAGTGTGTGTGCGCCTGCGTGCGTGCGTGCGTGTGTGTGTAAAACTGTCAAGGACAGGTCAAGGTCTCATAGAATCATCAATCTGAGTGAGAGAATCTCCCCTCCTCTCTTCTAATTTCCTTCCCCTCTCCCCTTGTTTCCTTCTTTACTCACCTTGTCTTTGGAGACGATTTGGGGAAAAAACCTGTGCATGAGCAAAGATTATTTTGTCACTTTCAAGTCATATTTTAGCATTATATAGCCAGGCGGAGGCAAACTGTTACACCGAGATCAGAAGAGGACCTAAATGTGATTCAAATTCAAATTCAAGATTCAAAGGTTTTTATTTGTCACATACTCATAGCATATGTTTTTGTGACATGTACTGTATGTGCTCAATTGAAGTAAAAATAAAAATAAATGCAGTGTTAGTAAAATAAAATACAATAGAATACAATAAATACAATAAAAAATACAATAAAGGTTTTAGCGGAAGTTATAATTAAGTTATAATTAAATTATGGTTATGGCTAATTTACATGTGCAATAGTAATGAAATCAATGTGCAATAGTTATGAATGAAGAATATTATAATAGATATAAGTTAAAACTGGATCGACAGGCAGATGTACAAATGTTAAAGTTCAATACGGCTGGGTTAAAAGTGTTGAAATTGTGTTAAAAGTTAAAAGTGTTCAGAGTGCAGAGTTCAGGGCTCTGACGTTGTAGGCAGAAATCCACCACCATCTCCTTGGTCTTCTCCCCATTAAGCAATAGGCTGTTGTCCTTGCACCACGTTGTCAGGTCTGACACCTCCTGTAGGTAGGCCCGTTCGTCGTTGTTAGTGATCGGGCCCACCACAACCGTGTCGTCCGCAAACTTCACGATGGTGTTGGAGTTGTGCCTGGCGGCACACTCGTGGGTGTACAGGGAGTACAGCAAAGGACTCAGCACACAGCCCTGGGGGACACCAGTGTTGACGACGAGGGGGTATGATGCGTGCCCTCCCGCTCTGACAACCTGGGGCCTGGCAGTCAGCAAGTCCAGGATCCAGGCACACATTGATGGGTTCAGGCCCAGGTCATACAGCTTAGTAGCCAACCTGCAGGGGACTACAGTGTTGAAAGCTGAACTGTAGTCTATGAACAGCAGTCTGACATAGCCCCCTCCTACGATATCAAGGTGGGAGAGGGTTGCGTTGCATGACCTGGGAGATGGCGTCGTCTGTGGATCTGTTGGAGCGGTAGGCGAACTGCTGTGGGTCTAAGGTGCTTTGAAGAGAGGAGCAGATGTGGTCCTTTATCAACCTCTCAAAGCACTTCATAACCACCGAGGTCAGTGCTACGGGACAGTAGTCATTCATACCGGCTGGGGAGGCGTTCTTGGGCACAGGGATGATGGTGGACATCTTGAATCATGTGGGGACTGTGGATTGTGCAAGAGAGAGATTGAATATGGTGGTGAACACTGGAGCCAGAAGGTCAGCGCAGGTCCTGATGACTGGTCCTGAGATCCTATCTGGGCATGCCGCCTTTCTGGTGTTCACCGTTTTCAGCTCCCTTCTCACGTCATGCTCAGAGAAAACGGGGCTGAGTGCTGCCTCACTGGTAGAGTTCCTTCTATCTGTGTTAGTCAGGCCAGCGTTAGCATGGCCAGCATTAGCATTGCTAGCTTCGAAACATTCATAGAAGGAGTTCAGTTTGTTCGCCAGCGTCGCGTCCGCACTCACCATACAGGGACGAACCCCTTTGCAGTCCATGATCTCATGTAATCCCTGCCATATGCTTCATGTGTCCTTTTTCTGGAATTGTGCTTCCATCTTGTCCCTGTAGCGCCGCTTAGCATCCGCTATATCCCGCCTCAGTTTGCAGCATGCAGACTTGTGTTCCGTCATGTCACCCGATAGCAGTCCAGCGTTGTAAGTGGTGGTGCATTCTTTCAGTACAGCGCAGATGGATCTGTCGACCCACGTTTTTTGGTTTGGAAAAGACTTCACCATTGGCATGGGTACAACATCACACAACACATCTATCAGTGTGGCTACAAAGCTTGTAACCACATCCGTAAACACACTGACGTCATTGTCTGCACTCTCCCGGAACAGTCCAGTGACAGTCCATGTCACTCAGCGTGTCACGTAACGTCTCCTCTGATTTGGCTGTCCAGCGTCTGCCCTCTCACGTCACTACCAGCTCTCGCATCATTCTCTGTTTATATTCCGGGATCAGGAAAATGGGCTACACCAATTGTTGTTTATCATGAAGCAGACTCCTCCACCTCTTGTTTTACCGGACTTTTCTGTTCTCGACGCTGTTTTTGTTAGGGTTGTTGTTGTTGTCCTCGCCCCTCAGTATTTCCACAGGCCACGACGGAGAGTCAGATAAAAGGTCAGTAAAACTGCTTGTTTGCAGCATTCTGATACGAAAAAGTGCATCTCGGTCATATTGTAACATGCCGACTCTGAGAAACCAAAAATGGTCCAAAAAAGTACAAATAGATTTAAATAAAGCACAGTCGTACGGGAGCAGTCACAGTGGTGTCTGAACTCAGTTGCGCCACCATAGCAACGCTATCTGCATATATGAGAGTAGGGCAAGTTTGTTTTGGCTTAATCATGCAGATAATTTAATAGTCTGAACATTGTCCTTACACCTGACAAATCTGTAAAACAGTTACCTATACTTTACTTATGTGCTATTAGCAACACATAAATTGTGTCACAATAAAATACAGTAGAGCTTTCTCTTACCAGCCACAGTGACCTTGGCGGTCCGGCTGACAATACTCCCCAGTCCTTCCAGTGTGGCAAGGCACTGATATTCGCCCTCATCAGGTCGGTGGTGTCGTGAGTGCACAATGTTCTGCACTAGCAGCGAGCCGTTAGCCAGTTGCCATCGCCGCTCATCCACAACCGCACTGAGCAGGACGCCATCCTTACGCCATGTGAGAGTGGGAGGTTCTGCCACTACGCCTGACTGTGCTTGGCAGTCGAGCTGCAGCACACCACCGCGCACAGTCACTGTGTCCTGAGGCTCCTGGGTGAAAGTCAAGTCCACAAAACCTCCAAGAGTAGATGAGAGGGATGAGGAGGTGTCTGAGGCTATAACAGGAGAAGAGAAAAGGGGGAATTAGATAGAAGCACATAAACACGAGATCACCAACAGCATAGTTCTTCATTAGTGAAAATAAACTGGCAACAGAACTCCAACCACACACACAAGCTCAAAAGTGATCATCACAACAGCACCAGCGCCCAAGACCCAGAGGCTGTGTCAGCACTGTGATTGTTGTCGATTTGATTGTGAAGATAGTATATGACATTAAGTGAGATGATGAAGCCCTTAAAATGTGTCTGCATTGCTTGACTAAATTATCACAAATAGTAGCAGATTCATTGTGGGCCGACCGCTGACTTGAAAGTATTGTTGAGGTGAGGTGACTGCGTCTGCGTCTGAATCCAAAGGACAAAACCCACCCAAGCCACAGTCTGTTCACCCTGCTGCCATCTGGCAAAAAAAATACAGAAGTGTCCTCTGCCATGCCACCAGACTAGAGAGCAGCTCCTTAGTTCAGGCTGGGCAAACTGTGCCAAATGATTAAATTATCTTGTGTAAAACGAGTTACCTCTGTCAGAATCAGTTCAGATCCGTTCAGTCATTCTATTATACCAAAGGGGAAACTTGACTTACAGTCAGGGACAAGACAAGACAGCAACTAGAAGAACAACCAAAACAACAGACAATCTAAAGGTAAATGTTCAAAACTACACATACAACATACATGTTTCCTGTATGTTTAATATATAAAACACAATAATACACACAGCAATTCCCAAAATGTCAAATTCTATGTGAAGATTAAGCAGGGTGACTGCACTGGGGTACTCCGAGGGAGAGAGGGAAAGAGTTTCAGACTCAAAAAGCAGAGATTGGTTTGTGCAGTCTGATTTAGACCGTCAGGGGGACTGTGGGACACCCCTCACTTTATCAGCCACCTTCACAATATAGTTCAGGTGCAAATTATATTTGCTAGTATTAAAGCATTTCCACAATTACAAAAGAAAAATGGAAAACTATGGAAAAAACTATTTTGCAGCAGATCTACCTCAACAGAGGATTGACGAATATTCAAACCGGTCCTGCAGATGTATCTTCATAATATCAATATTTCTCTGAGCAGATTCCGATTGAGTGTGCTCATCTTTTTCAACATAATGACAACGCTTTACAACACAAGTACAATCAGACTGTTTAACAGGGAGTCAAACCAACAACCATCACTGCCTTCCTGGTGTGGTTGAGCTCCAGGTGGAATAAAGCCGAACACATGCCTTTTTCTGCACTGTTTCAAAGCTGTTTTTCAGCAGCATGTGAAGAAGGAGAACGAGTAATGTGTATTTTCTCATACTTTTATCTAATCATTCATTTATTTATATTCTGGTTGATGTATTTATTCATAATTGTCACTAGTTTTGTCAGATGTGTCTATTCACTGCAGAAAACATGACTGAGTTTAACCTCCAACCTGTAGTGCTCTGCTGTGCAGGATAACTCGTCATCTCTATCAAAGCCACATCAACCTGCTGTGGATTTTGTTTTCATGTTTTCCATATTTTGTTTAATCTAGCGAAAGACTCTATCAGCAGCACGCAGTGGCGGTTTCTCTCCCCTCGTCTTTGATGTCAACACTGCTAAAAAGTCTTTCATCCTGATCAGAGAGACAGTTTGTTCGGTCAAAGCAGCCGTTCAGTGTCTGCATGTTTCCTGGGAAGTCTGAATAGAGAGGCTCAGAACAACCTGATGTCACGTCATTACGGCACAAAGACAACTTTGAAGCGCTGCAGATGTTAGGTTTTTTTGTTTATGATTTTACTGACGTTCCTTTTCAACCCACTTCAGTTTCTCCTGTAGGAAAACTCTGATCAGACAAACATCAGGTATAAAAACTAAATACTCTCTGGAGCTGTTACAGGCTGGAACAACGTAACAATCAGAGCATAGTAAAAATAAAAGTAATATTTCACTAATGACTGGGTTTTCAGCATTTGTGTCTCTTTTAACGCAAACAACAGAAACACAGAAGCAATGGTTTAATAAGAACCAGTTGCAATAGACACAGGGTTTTAGACAGAAGTTCAAAACTATTATTTACTGTTCAGATACACTTGCTTAGAAAAAAAGAAAAAAGAAACAAAGGGTCCTTTTATAACTTTAACTGGATACTTTTAAACTGGATAGTTATTTACATGAAACATATGCCTGGGAAATTCTTAAAAACCTATAGACCAACTGTGTACCTCTTGAAACACAGAGGATGATTTTATGTCAAAGTAGCCAGGGTGCTTTCTAACAAGACTGGTTGGGGCTAAAAGGGCCTAAATGTGCCTCTCCCAGTTCATCAACCCCGGGTCCTCTGCGGCAATTTTCACACATTACTAGATTCAGTTCTAACGGAGAAATACCAAATGCTTTTTTTGTCCTAAAAAGTATACAAAGTATACATACAGTATTGAATGCAAATGTACTGGACATGTGAAAACAAGACAAAACAAAAAGTTAGTTAGTTCAACAAATAATCATAATAAAATGAAACGCATGCTACAAAGTATACTCCATTAATAAGCACTGAAGCGTCTGAAAAGCAGCAAAGAGAAGTGAACACTTATTTAATCCTACTCCTTCTCCACAACGCACTAATTAATCATAATTAATTTACTTCCATTCCTGAGCCCGTGTACCTTTGTATGCTCCCATCTTACTATATACAATTCCTTTTTTCATGGATCATGCTTGGACATTGATTTAGCTCCATGCTCATATGATTCCACAGTTTCACACTAGCATCTGGAAATTCAACAACAAAAGGTTTTTGGAATATTTCCTGGTAGTAGTTTGTTTCTTGCTTTACACATTATTTGTGAAGTTTGGAATTCAACCAGGTCAAATAACTTTAGCCCAGGAATTTTAAAATGTCTCTTTGTAATCATTACATTCAGCTGACTGTTGTTTGTCTTTTGTTTCAGTGCACATGTTTGCTCCAAAGGCAATGAAGGCTTCAACTGTTAATGCCAGAAATGTCACCCTGGAGTGGGAGTGGGCGGTGCAACACTACAGTAATCTCAAAATAAGATGCCAAGTAAACATTAGCCACGATGAAACACATACCATAGTGAGTAGACCAAAGGAGGGAGGTAAAGTGACCTGATACCATTAGTAGACCTTAGTAACCTACACTAACATCAGTCTTGTCCATATTTTGTTCCCAGAGAGAATACTTTGGAGTTGGCCTTAATTTTACCGTTCTGAATGATCTGATACCATATTGGAAATATAATGTCACAGTACGATGTGCAACAACACATCATTTTTGGAAATGGAGTGACTGGAGCACAACTGTCAACTTCCACACAAGGGGTGACGGCAAGTATTGAAAAAAGGAAATAACAAACTTTATCTGATAATTTCATACATACTGTTTACATTTTCTGTTCCCTGATTCGTCCCACAGTTCCAGATGCTCTTGATGTGTGGAGGCAGGCAGAGGGTGACAAAATGATAATCCTCTGGAAAGTAAGTCAGATGAGTGGGAACCTCTTTCTAATAGGCTGCTCTTTCAAAAACCTTTAGGAGTTGCTATTAAATGGCTTTATTTAAGTGTAGTTAACCATCCACTATTGCTTACTAGGAGAAAGAAATTCACAAGAACTCAAGTGTTACGGTGGGGTATTGTCTAGACCCAAAACGCAGAGACAAGAGGCTGGAAATCACATTTAAAGGAATTTATTTTAGGCAGGCAGGCTGGCTTGTCTGGTGGCAGCGTGTAGGGATCTCAGGTGAGCCAGTGGAGCAGGAAACAGAACAGAGAGGCGCTAGAGGTTCTGCACATGAGCGTGAGACAAAGCCCTGTTTGGAAAAAACACTAGAGCATAGGCTTGAGAAAAATCTCAACACTAGAAAATACTTTAAAGATAAGCCAAGAGACCGGGATAATATAGCAGAGGTTGATGAGCTAGTGATCTGCAGGTGCACCGCTCTGCTGCTGCAAACATCGCAGCCATGGCCACTGCCACGGCCACACAAGCAAAACTGCCGTCATGAATGTACCAGAAAAGGTTACACAGTGAATAGTTAGTACCCACTGCTGTGGTGTCCTAACATGCAGGGGCCGTGAGTGCATGGGCACTGATTCATTTTATTCAGGCCTGATAAAATGATTGGATGGGCTTGTTAGAGGCCTGTGACAGCCACAGACACTAATGTGTTGTCCTTTATTGTGAGAGTACGTGATTTATTGATTGGTAAGAAAAATGCTTTTAAAATAACTTACCAGCTTTAATAGCTAGTTTAACATTGTGGCAACCCATAAATGGTTCTATTTAATGGCTTAAAACTAATCTGTAAACCATGAAGGAATTATATAAGAGTAAAAGAGTACCTTATTCATAAGAGATGTTGATGAGCGCATGATCTCCATACATGTACTTTGCCAGTAAGGTACACTAAGGTCCTGCTGCTATCTCTCTGCAGATGCCACTGGCCAACCAGAGTCATGGAAACATCAAAGACTATAGAGTGACCTGGTCTCGAGGGAAAGAACTGCAACATACAACCGTTTACAACAATGACAGCCTTGCTCTGAGTCTGGACCCGACCGAAGAGTATATCGTCACAGTCATAGCTAGAAATGAAAACGGCAGTTCATCTCCATCAACCATAACCATCCCCAGCTATAATCCAGGTATGAAGCTAACACAGTTGCGCACGTTGGTGTAATGTAATTTGATTGTTTTAAGTAAGTAGCTTGTTTGTTCCGTTATGTGAAACCTTTTATGCTGCTGTCTTGACTAGGGCTCCATGCAAAAGAGATTCTGAATGTCAGTGAATATTCATGGTAAAATACAGGTAGAATAAAAACAGCTTCCTGCTGCAGCCACAGAGTCAACACAGTAAAGTAAACTCAAGGAGGTTAAAATTAAGAAAGAAAGCTATTTTTTTCCTACACTGCCTCTGCTTGGCTAAACATTAATGCACCACACACAAGCCAATGATGGGTTTTTTGTGGAATGCGAGTGGGGAAAAAATAATGAAGCTGACAGGATTCCACTGTCTGTGAATTTTCACAAAGTGCAAACCACTTACAATGTTCGCCTTAGTATGTGTCGTAGGCCACATAATGTATTTTATCATGTTCATATTTCATAATTTCATAAAATTCTTAGGACCTGACTTTATTATTCAGAGGTGGAAGGGAATTTGGTGGAGTTACAGGCAATAAGGTTGCCAAGCCAGTGACTGCAGTCCGAGACTGCGTTTCAACAGTCAGAGCTGCCAAGTCTCACGCATTGACC
Source organism: Spondyliosoma cantharus (assembly GCA_900302685.1). Classification (NCBI taxonomy): domain Eukaryota; kingdom Metazoa; phylum Chordata; class Actinopteri; order Spariformes; family Sparidae; genus Spondyliosoma; species Spondyliosoma cantharus. Next base: position 4,631 of record OMLP01043540.1, on the reverse strand, counting down.
GTGAGACCCAATCGAGCATTTCCACATGGTCACAGCCTAATCCTCATACATCACATGTCAAATTGCCCCTTTTTATTTTTTTCCCCTTTAATATATTTCCTCACTTGCTGCTTGCTGTACTTGGAGCCCTATTCTGCCCCTAATTGGCTTACCCAGATATTAACCCTAACCAGTCATCAGTCCTCCTGCCTCTAACCCACGAAAGGCAACGAGTACCAACCAATCAGAGGCAGAGGCTGCAAACATTAAAAAAATATTGTAAAAGATCAAACGGTAGGTAACCATCTCATTCTGATATGAATTATGTTATTTTTCTAGATTAATAAAATGCGTTCTTAAATAATCACCACAATTAACAGACCATGGGAAATTATCTATCTTGACGATTTCTTCTGTAACATAACTGATAATAGCTGCTACTACACAGTATATCAATCAGTATAACCAAACCATGAAGACAGTTAACAGATTATCAATAACCCAACTGCAGAAGCCTATATGCAAACTTCCACAACATCAAGGAGAACTGAGGTCAGATGTTCCACATCACTGCCATATCTGACACTACGATCAATCCTGATAAAGGAAGAAACTTTAAATTAGATGGATATGAATTCAGTTATATAAACAGAAACAGTAAGAGTGGAGGAGACACTGTGGTGGACAACTTATTAGAGAGTATAACAACTGAAATCTGCATTGAGAAAAACAGAAATATAATAATTAGTTGTATCTATGGGGCACCGGGGTCTAGTATTGACATTTTCAAGGACTGGATGGAGGAAATGTTTTCAGAAATAAGTTGGAAAGTATATCCAAATAAACACAAAGTTTGAGAGAATGAATTGAAGAATTGATCAACTCAATGTACAATATGAGCCTAGACCCAGTAGAGTAACATCCCACTGTGCTACTTTAATAGATATCATATTTACTAATGACATAGAAAACAATACAATGAGCAGACTATTAATCAATGATATCAGTGACCATCTACCAGTTTTCATAGTCTATGACATTAAACACAAAAAAGATCCCCCGGACAAGAAACCAAAATACAGACGAATCAGGACAGAGGAATTAATGAACTCACTAAAAGACAATTTACTGGCACAAAATTGAGAAATATTATACAAGGAAAAGGATATTGACAGTGCATATAAAACATTCTTAAGAATATTCAGATCATTATATGATTCAAATTGTCCCATAAAACAATATTGCAGAAAACATAAATATAGAGATCATCCATGGATCACCTGAGGATTACAAAACGCTGCAAGAAGAAAAACACACTATACAAAGATTTCATAAGACAGAACTAAAGGAACAGAAAATAAATACAAAAAATATAAGAATAAGTTAACTAATATTATAAAGTGATGTTGGAAGGACTACTGCAGTAAAATATTATATGATTTTTATAGGAATATGGAATAAACAAATGAGTTATCCTCAGTATTTTATTGATAATGACAATGAAAATCATAATATGGACGATGTGGTAAATAGCTTTTTTTTAAAATTTGGTGAGTATTGGACCAAACTGATCCACCAGTGACAACTGAATAAATTAATGATCATTTTATAGAAGGACTCTCAGATCTATGTTTCTGACAGCAGTGGATGACAATGAAATGATAGTTATTGTTATGTTAATAAATGTAAAAACAAGACGTCCACTGACTTTAATGAAACAGACATGAAAGTAGTCAAAAGGGTTACTGATAGGATTTCAAAACCACTAACATACATCCGCAGCTTGTTAGTACAAACCAGTACATTTCCAAACAAAATGGAAATAGCAGAAGTAAAGAGTCAGTTATTTTTCATCTTAGTGTGCAACATTGGGCTGGATTTAAAAACTGAAATCGCTCATTTGCTTGTGAGCTCACTGATGCTACGAGCTATGGGGATTTACAGGACAGTAGCTAGTTTTTGAGGCTGTGTGGGTCAAACAGTACACACTAGACTTAAAAAAAAACCTGCTTTCATTCTGGGTGGTGATAATTTGTCTGAGTCAATCTTGCTTTATCAAATTGTGTAATTATTTTCATTTCTACTTATTCTGGTCCACTATGAACAATATTTAAAAATGCAGGAAACTGTCTTTTAAGTTGTCAAAATAGTTAAGACAGAATAAGACTGAATAATGACATCACAACAGTCTAATTGTAATGTGGAGTATGTCTATGAACATCTTTCTAGTCACTAATTTACTGATTATATGTCTTGCATGTTCACTGGTATATTCAGAGTAAAGACAGAGAGGAAGAGAGCACGCAGAGGCCAACAGGTTAGGGAGAGTAGCTGGCATGGAGTCAAGTGAGAAAATATTGATGGTTAAGACCAAATAATGACATCACTACTGTCTAATCCTAATGTTAATTTAAAATGAGGTATTACTCCAAATCTGGCTTCATACAGCCCCATATTTTTCCCAGTGACTGAAGGTCCCTTCCCCCAAAGTCTCACTCCAAATTTGTAGTGAAGCTTCGCAGCCCTGGTTATTGTGCTTTTGCAGACATAAAAACAATTTTGTTCTGTGGCTATGTGCTTACTAACAATATCATACAGACAACCTAACTTCATCCCGTCTTACTGGGTACATCCCATTTCAAATTGTATCCACATTTCCCCCTCTTGTGTCTTTTCCTTGGGTCTTAGTCCATCTACAGTTGTGCTCATAAGTTTACATACCCTGCTAGGATTTGTGACTTTTTTTGGCCATTTTTGAGAGAATATGACCGATAATACAAAAACTTTTCTTTCACTCATGGTTAGTGGTTGGATGAAGCCATTTATTATCAAACAATTGTGTTTGCTCTGTTTAAATCATAATGACAACAGAAACTACCCAAATCACCCTGATCAAAAGTTTACATACCCTGGAGGTTTTGGCCTGAAAAGTTAACATACACACAAGTTGGCACACAGGTTTAAATGGCTACTACAGGTAACCATCCTCACCTATGATCTGTTTGCCAATAATCAGTGTGTGTGTATAAAAAGTCAGTGAGTTTCTGAGCTCATCATCATCTTCTCATTTATATTCTCTGAAAAATGGCCAAACAATCACAAATTCTGCCAGGGTATGTAAACTAATGAACACAACTCTATCTATCTATCTACTTTTATATATACAATGTTTATTTTTAAGACCTGCACCGCCCAACCCACAATTTATGTTCATGGATACTGTGAAAGCAAGCAGGTGTCTTTATTTACAGTTTATAGTGTAATTAGTTGAAACATTTATGGGATTAAAGTAATAGGGAATACAGTTTAGGCCTACACAAACTCCAGTGATGTTGTTAGTATAAATAACTAAGGGGGTGTGTCCTCGCTCCTCAGAGCACAAAATAAGAGCTTTCGGACGGCCTGCAAGATGGCAGACAAGAATGAGTCCCAGCTCAAGCAAGGACACAACAATAGCCCCTAGTCTTCCCCCCTAGTGAGTACATTCACTCCCACAGTCCCCACTAAGCAATGCCACTGCTATTACGTACAACCACAGAACACAAACCATCACTGGTAAACTGGACCCCTACAGCAAGGTAACATTATACTGACACATTTAAATGTGTTTTATTCAAAAATGTAATGTATGTTTTCCAGGTGGCTCAACCCTAATTTGTTTGTCTTCCCAGACACCTCTAGATTGACTCCTTTGAGTCTGGGACCTCTCACCAGCTACATGCCCCCACACAGGCCAGAGACACGGCTGACAACAGAGCTGATGGTGCCTGCTTCAGATTCAGGCCTGTGAGCTAAACTCTGTTAATTTCTGTTAAAATTGTGTTTGTTTTTGCCAACTATGTATTTCTTTGTTGGTGTTGGTGTCTAATTTTAATGATTTTAAAGTCATTTTTAGCTGAGCACAACATGCATGAGAAATTTCAGTCTGGTTTTAAACCGGGGCACAGTACAGAAACTGCCTTGCTTAAAGTTTTTAGTTTTTAATGATCTGATTTTAGCTGCTGACTCAGGTAGCCCTGCAGTCCTGATCCTTCTAGACCTCTCAGCTGCCTTCGACACAGTGGATCATGCAATCCTCCTGCAGCGCCTTGAGAAGCATGTTGGCATCACTGGCTCCAGCCCCTGCTGGCTCCGGTCTTACCTCACCGACCGGAGTTTTTCTGTGCAGTTGGGTGACATTTCCTCCGATACAGCCCTTCTGACATGTGGAGTCCCCCAAGGCTCCATCCTTGGCCCCATTCTATTCCTATTGTACATGTTGCCCCTCGGTGGCATTATCCAAAAACATGAAATCTCCTTCCACTTTTATGCAGACGATGTCCAAATTTACCTTCCGTTAAAATCCTCTGGCAACGACCCAATACAGGTATTTTTAAATTGCCTGGGTGATGTTAAGGCTTGGATGAATACCAGCTTCCTTAAATTAAATGAATCATTATCCTGTTTAAGGGTAACACCTCCTCCACAGCCTGCGCACCCAATATCTTCGGCCCCCTGGGTCCCAACATTCAAACTCATGTCAGGAACCTAGGTTTTATCTTCGACCAGAATTTTAAACTGGATAAACAGATCAGCACTGTTGTCAAAGCCAGTTTTTTCCAACTCCGCCTTCTGGCCAAGATTAAACCATATCTTTTTAAATCTGACCTAGA
>OMLP01043539.1:0-20791 GCA_900302685.1 Spondyliosoma cantharus | reverse complement strand
ACATGGATACAAAGCGAGGAACAGAGACAGGGGATACCACGACACAAAGCGAGGAACAAAGACAATGACCCGACAAGGAGTGCAGGGGAGAGACAGACTAAGTAGACAGACACTAATGACAAGACGAGGTACAGGTGAGGAGAGAGGAGGGAGGAGGCCAGGTGAGGTAACGAGGGGGGAGAAGCACAGAGGAGAACACTGGCAGACAGAGGGAGACAAACACAGAGACACTGACAAGACACAAGAGGGCATGGAAATCAAAACTTAATATACAGAACATGAAACATAAAACAGGCATGACACATTTAACACTAAACATTTGGTACCATAAAATATTACAAAGAAGGTAATTAAATTAATCGCTCTGGATAAGCAGCTCATCTCCGTGGTAGAGGATCAGGATTTTCTTCATCATCTGGAGTTTTTGAATCTCCGGTATGCCCTATCATCTCGGCATTACATTACATTTATTCCACTTTCGAGTTACAGTGTGCCGGTATGCGCACTAGTTTCGTGGGACAGCTTGGATGCAGATACTTTTTTTCATAATGCAGCTGTATTATCCAGGAAAATTTTAGTTAAGACTTAGTATCGGATCGGGACTCGGTAACAGCATTTACTAAATATTAAAGGACTTGGATCGGGATCGGGGTAAAAAAAAAACGGATCAGGACATCCCTAGAAACTGAGGTTCAGTTCATGGAAAGCAATCCAGTACTGTGTCAAGTCTGTTCCCTTGCTAATGTGTGTTTCCCAGAGACAGTTCAAAACTGGTCTTCTTTCTACTAGATCACTTGGCAACAAAAACCGGTGTTAACCAGCACAAACTTGTTAATCCTGTTCAGTACTTGTAAGATGTATTGAAGAAGTCTCTGAGTCAATATATGGTCGTCATCATGTTATGATAATGACAATTAATCACACCATGGCCCTGTTTAAATGTTTATATCTCATATCAAAGATCCAATCAGAGTCCCATCTTCTGTTGCCATGGAGACAGCAATGGACAGCTAATAGGAGCATGCCACTGTAGTAAAATGCTAGCTATCCTGCTCTGACCAGCAGCTCCACAGAGACCCATGTGTCCGATGTTCTCCAGGACGGCTGTCAGTGATAATTCCCTGTTCATTCTCTGTCTACCCCTCCCTCTGTATGCACTCAGCCGGCCCCCTCAGGCCCCTGACTCAACCTGCAGGGGTGCTCACACTGCCGTTGACTGACACACCATGAAATCACCCATATGGCCCCCACCCCAGAGAAAAGTACGAGGCTTCGCTACGGTGACACAAAAGCCACAGGGCGTGTTGAGAGGGCTTCCTCAGCAAATAGCACATATGTTTAAAGAGATCGCCTCTGTTCTTACTGCCAGCTCATCCCCATCACACCCACCTTCTCCCTCTTCCCTGCTATCTTGCCTAATTTGATTTCCCCACTCCATTGTTTTCTCCCCAGTGGCAGTCGACATGGGGTAATGAAATTAAGCTCTATTCCTGCTCCCCAATGAGCTGTGGCTGTCGGCGGCCTCTGTGACAAGACCACATACTTACAGCAGCAAAACCTCAGCAAATCTCCGTCTCACTCAAACCTTCTCCTTCACCAACACCTCTCATCACAAAAACTTTGTCACTCTCTAAACTTTTACAGCAGGTTTATATTGTGGCTAGCTTTACACGGCCAGTCAGACCAAGTTTGAGTCGAACTTGAAGTTAGGCCTGCAATGTCTATTTCACCAATCACCATTTCAAATGCTGAGATGAGGGAACATGGTGACAACTATAATCTAGTACACATACTGTAGAGTAGAGGTCACTTACAGACAGGACTGACACACAAATTGCATGCGTTGTAAATGATCTCACATGACACTACTCAGCCAATCAAATCGGGAGAAAAAAAGAAAAGAGATATTTCACATTGTCTGCGCTAAAAAAGAAAAGTGTGCAAACAAAACAGAGCTTTTAATAAAGAATGGACTCTTACATGTTTATTTTTCCAGCAGGCAGTTCAAAACCAGTCTGACAGTGACAGTCCAGACTGTAGTGGTTATTAAAAGTGGCAGTGTGAGGCTATCAGAAGCAAGTCTTTTAAGCAAACATACCCACTCAAAACTGAATTAAGGGCATAGAAAATAAAGACAGGCTTCTGCACTGTCAACATTATTAACAAAATACGGTCACAGCTACAGACATGTATGAGGATGGCCCTGACACCGTTCCATCCAGATCTAAAGTCCTGGCAGGTACAGCTAGAGCTCACTTCTCTCACTGAACAAGATAAAGTGTTGGAGCAGGACATAGGAGGGATAAAAAAGATGGCTCAGATGTTAAGATGTTTTCAGATTGTTTATTTTAAGGATGATTGAGACTCTTTCGATGTGAAATGGGGATAAAAATGAAGAAAAGGGAAATCAATGTACTTCTGTGTTTCTTTATATTTCTGTTTATTTTCAGAGCAAATGTTTCTATTTTTCTGTTATGAATTTTATTTAAAAACGCAGCCCTTGTTGTATGTGAAATTAAAGAACCTAAAGAACATTTATTTATTATGCAAGTAAGTACTACTTATTTAATATATTGTACTTCATTAGTGGTAGGCTACATACTACAAACTTCAATATATTGCATATGGTACTGGATCATAATGCAAGTTAGACATGATGTTCCAGGCCTTCGCTTAAGGATTTTTTCTCCAACTTGCCCTCTTTGGATTTTAATTGAATATCCCTGCCATAGAGGTAACAGTTTCACTTTTTTACTCCACATGTATTAGTTTGGAGGATCAGTTAATCTGTTGCTGTGTGTGTTTCCAGCCTGCCTGATCTTCTGACCACTGGTGTTGCTTAATCCCTCTGACTTGTTTTTAGTAATGGCACCGTGTTTCCATATCTCAGCAATGACTTTGGTGAATACATAACAGATGGAATTCAATGACCAAAAGACATTAAACCACATGCCAGCATAGCTCATGTTACAAGCACTTCAAGCGTAACTGTGTCTGTCTATGTAAGTGTGTAATGTGTGGTCGGAGTGTTGGCTCCAAAGCATCTTTTAATGTAGTTTTTTTTTTCTAGCAACACAAATGCAAAAGTACCTGCTGCATAGAGCCATGTCACAGCAATGGTCAGCGGTTGCTTGCTCTCAATGGCCTTTTCAGGTCACAGTAAGATTTTTTTCACCATGCAAAAGAAAACTGAAGTCTGGTTACATTATGACTCTATGAGTCATCACAGTGTAGTTTGCTCTGACAGATTAAAGACAGATCTAGCACTGTGTGTTTTGTATATCTGGCCCAATGATGTCTGTTGGAGTTCTTCTTTCTCCTGTGGTTACTTGACAACATGTACTGTAGACAAAGTGACATCACATCCTTATATTTTCAAAGCGTATTTGTTTTGGTGTCAAATTTTCAAATTAACATTAATAAGTACAGTAGCCTCAACAGGCCAGAGTGCAGCAGAGTCTGAAGACATGCTGGAGTTAGGGTAAGTCACACTAGTTATTAAGTAATATCAAACTAGTTAGAAAGCATCTGACAATGTACCCCCACCATTTGGCAGATATTGAATGGTAGTCTGGGAATCAAATCAAGATTCCCTGCACCCAGTGAATTGGTGCAGGGAATCTTGATTTGATTTGTCACTGAAAATATGTTACAACAGTTACAACACTGTGTTCCCGTGTAGAAGCATAGAATCAGGTGAACTGCTGATCAACAAGAGGCGTTTGAGCTGTTACAGACAAGGCATTTTATCTGACTGAGAAAATAACATTTCCTCACAGGCTGCGAAAGTCATTTCCCTTTTATGAAATAACATTTCTTTGGGCCAATGGTCCTCGAGCAGAGAATGAAATTAAAAGGGAATTGCAGTATGGAGCTGAACAATGGAACCTATTAAGCAGTAGAGAAAGGCAGACCAACAGCAGCCTGTTGTATGCTGATACAGTAAACAAATGAGCACAGCTGTTATTCACAGTTATTTCCAGCGCAGCATCAGTAATCAGAGGGATTCAGTGTGAGCTTTTGTCTCTGAAGTCAGTGGTTGTTCTGATCATCTCTGCCTCTAATTCTCATCCACAGTTAGGACATTTATTTTTCTACTGAACATTTCATTATTTTAGTCATTACAGTTTTTTGTCCACAGTTTCTCAGAATGGCAACAACTTTCTCAACTTAAATCCAACAAAAGAACAATGACATCTGGTTTCACTTCATGAGTATTAACATTTTTTTTTCACTATCAGTAACAAAAATGCTGCAACAGTTTAAACAAAACTGCTGTAACATTAATGGTGACGCACAAAACATCCTCATACCTAGACAACTGAAAAAGTCAATTGGCAGAGACAAGACAAAAGACATAAAGTCAACATTCCAAAAAACAACATGTCCATTGAGGTGTAACAGCGGCACACATACCAGACCTTTGTTGTACAGTCGCAGTTCGGTTAGTCTGAAATTAGATAAGTATTCGGTTTAGGAAAACTCTGGTTAAGGAGGTAGGGCAGGCTCATCCAGTTATCAGAAAGATGCTGGTTCGATTCCCTGGCTCCCCGGCTGCACGTTGATGTATCCTTGGGCAAGTTACTGAGCACCAAATTGTTGGTGTTCGTTGGTGATGAGCAGGTCAGCACCTTGCAGGACAGCCTCTGCCATCACTGTATGAATGTGTGTGTAAATGGGTGAATGTGAAAGTGTTGTAAAGCGCTTTGAGTGGTCAGTAGAGTATTACTATATAAATATAAGTCCTCTTACCATCCATTTAACATCACGGTTTGGGTTAAAATTAGTACATTACTTATTTGACTTTTGTTTTTCAGATGAAGTAAAGGCATTTTCATGAACACCCATTTCATACAGTCGCAGTGTGACACAGGTCTGCACAATGCGTGTTGGACCTGTGCAGATCTGATCAAATGAGACAGCTATCAAAGTTTAATCTTTAGTTTTTGCTTTTAGCAAAGGCCCCCATCTGCAGGGTAGATTCGCTGCACTTCAATGTTTACCAAACAATTGCACTGAATTAGATAGAATAACTACCAAATACAAATGTTTGTTTGTCCTGACAAGCACACGGTTTCTTTCTGGCTTCCTGTGCAGTTGGTTAAATTATGTCTTAATGCCAGTATGATTCAATCAGTATCCATCACTAATACAGGCACCTCATCACCTCTTGCTGGCTACTGTAGCTGGCAAAGTTGTGTGAGCAGCAAGTTTGGCAAGTTTCACAAGATAGCTTTATAGTCTGATAAATAAATAATGATGTGATAATGTTAAACGCCACAATCATACAAACACAAGCAAAATAGCCATCACAAACATACCTCAGTCAGAAAAGTTTGCCCAGGCCAGCAATTACTCTACTGTTGTTGTGTGCTTCATGCTAACATTACTGGGTTAGCTTCTGAAGGAGTATGTTCTACTGCTGCGACTCCATCTTTGGCTCAGGGGCTCAGTGCTGTGAGCATAGTGCATTGTTGTCCTTGCCACCTGTATCCAAGTATCTCATGACTCACTCACATTTAAAAAACACCTAAATACCTAACATGATCATAATGAATGTAATAATGAACATAACTATTGTTAGTACTGACTGCTGTGAAGCTTATATGTTAGTACTGGGAGATCTTGGCTGTACTTTCTCTACCATTCTTGTGCAACTTGCTCATTAATAGCTTTAGAAATATATCCACCTAGCCTTGTGGAAGAATCATCATTCACAATGAATGCATGACATATATTTATAATAGAACTAGAGACCAGATCCAAAGATATCACCAGTGTTGGGGAAGCTACTTTGCAAGCGTAGCTTGTAAAACTACATGTAGTTCAGCCTGGTAGTAGTTTGAACAAACTACATTTCTATTTTTTCATTTAACTCAGTATGAAACAAAATATAATAGCCTACAAAAACTTTCTGCCAGCAGAAATATGCCTCTCAACTTTATTTTTTAAAGAACAAAAGCTGACATTTTTGGTCAACATCACAGGAACTTCAGAGGCACTAAAACTTAGGCCCTAGAACTAGATGCCAGGGCAGAAGTTTTTATCAAAAAGCTGGTTCTGTTTGGCACTAAAAACATCTTTGCACTGCCTTCCTTGGCACAAAGACCCGCCCACTCTGTGTAGCATTTGAGTGCTGCCAGGGCAAGCCAATCAGAGGCATCGTTGGCTTAGCATGTTATGACATGTTTCATGCCTTTTTTCAAAGAAAAATAAAATAAAATGCATATTATATAGGTCTTTTTTTTATAAAAAAAATATATATTTCATGTTATTGGCCAAAATTGTAGTTTGTAAATGGAGTAGTTAAACTACAAAAAAAGTAGATGAAATACTTGATGCAGAATGTAGTTTAACTACCAGCAAGTTACAGCAAATTGTAGTTAAGCTATGTAGTTCAACTACTTGTAGTTTAAGTCTCCCCGACACTGGATACCACCTATTCAGTCCAATGAGAATTGCATTATCAACATGCAAGACACAATTTCAGCCTCATTTTTGTATCAGACATTCTGTCAATGTAACTTGTAAACTGTGATTTGTTGCTCTTTTCTGTACACGTGACATCTACTGCATGTCTGTCCGTCCTGGAAGAGGGATCCCTCCTCTGTGGCTCTTCCTGAGGTTTCTTCCATCGTTTTTTTTTTTTTTTTACCCTGTTAAAAGGGTCTTTTTTTCTCCGTCAACATGGCAAGTTTTTCCTCACTCAAATCAAGGGTCTAAGGACAGAGGATGTCGTTCATTGTACAGATTGTGAAGCCCATTGAGGCAATGTGATTGTGATTTTGAGCTATATAAATAAAATTGATTTGATTTGATGATTTATTTGAAAAATTAAATGACTAATGAATTGCATAAACAGTGCAGAAATACAAGACACTGAATAAGTGACTGCTGTAACTGTACACACAGGTGGATGCACAGTGTAACCTTTAGTGTATGTCCATCACACATGCTTTTCAAACATCCAAAGGAGGTGAAATGTAGTCAACTGCAGAGGCATGGACATCTGACAGCTCTCAGCTCTAGCCAACACATAGGCCTGTGTGCCCTGTCTAAATTCTGACTGCTGCAAAGACCTATCGAAGATCCACAGACCAAGATGGACAGGCTGACAGCTGCAGAGGCATGCTCAAACTGTGCATCAGAGTTTAACAGATCTCTGAGTGAGGAATCCACATCAAACCTGACAGTGCTCAGCCACCCATAAACAGGAGATAACCTGAATGAAGAAGCAACAGGTCTGCTGTTGGAGCCAGTTGTCATAGGATATGCTGTGGCGTAGTAAGTTTGAGCATGGATGTCAGGTTGAACCAGCTGCTCTTTTTACCTGTATTTTATTCATAGATGTTAGTGATGTTGCCACAGTTTATTTAGGTGCAGCTAAACAAACTGCAGAGTAAATCTCCCTGTTATGAGCACATGACAGCATTATTTTGTCTAAGCTTGATTTTTTGTAACCCAACCATTTGTACCTTCAACAGAACATTCAAGACCCCAAGTGACAGAAAATGAAATCAGTGAAAAACAACCTAAACAAACAACATTTGACGCTAAGGTTACATGTCTCACCTTACATGTCATGCCCAGCACATCATTTCACCAGCAGCTATTTCTAGAAATACAACATGAGCTAGTCAAATTCTCATTGGACATTCTTCTATAAATATCAGTTTATGTATTGTAAACGATGTACTATCGAGTATACATCCGACTGTAGGGTCTGGTGTTGCCTACCTGGTGAAAGTTGGCAGGATGTACATATCAGTCACTACTGTTTGGTGGGAATAAGCTCATCTCTAGCTTTGCCACAGACCTATGTGGATTCGTCAAGGCCAGACAGTGGTTTGGGATGGATTTTTGCCATGACTTTTTCTCTCTGAGTGGGATCTCTTGGTCTAGTAATACAAGTCTGGTTGAAGGTTGATGCGATAGCCAATTGTCTAACCGTCTCCCAATTAACATAAATAAAAACACTGCAGCACAGTTACTCTCAATGGGGGTTTTATATTGCAAGACAACAAAAAATTGACAGTGCAAAACAAACATGTGTGAAAGAGATAATGCTAAGGGAGAGAAAAGTACGGAGCCCTGGATGTGACATGGATGGGGTTTTTTTTTTATCTCGCGAGTGCGACTTGCTATCTCATATGCGCCAGTTACTATCTCGCGCTTGCGACTTACTGTATCTTGCACGTGTGAGATAACAACTCGCACAACTCAAGCAAGTGCCGTTTACTTCAGCAACTTATATTGTAACATAGTTCTCAGTAGAGTGCCTATATATCTCTCTATAGGCACTCTAGTTCTCAGTAGCAGCGTCGTATCGTACATAGTCGCCATCTTGTTGCACTCTGACCTCTCTACGCGCGTTAACTACGACCTGCTTTATACAACAGCATCCCCTTGTGGTATAAAGAGCAATAGTATATCTGTTGTATATAATATCAGAACACAACAACCGCGTTTGCTGTCACTGTGAAAGCCAAGAGAATGTGGTCTGTGTGAATTTAGGTTTTCTGTCACAACTTTCACATGGATATGATACTACATGCACCTGCATCCATTGTTAATCATTTGTCCTGATTGCCAGTAGTCACTGCTGCACCGTTATTTCATAAATTAATTATAGCCAAACTACTATTACCTTGACAACTCCTCCATCATCATGGCTAGCATAATAGCTAAAAAAAACCTACACCTGATCGTGGATCATCAAAATACCTATTACATGTACCTCTTACCGTTACAAAATAACAATAATAAGATACTTTATTAACTTTTATTAATTAATTAATCAATCAATTAAAATTATGAGATGGTCTTGATCCATGATAACAAGCCTGCATTTAAACGACTGTACTGTTTAATTACGTCAAAAGGCACATGAAATACTATCTCGCGTGCGCGTCTTACTATCTTGCATGCGCCAGATAGTTAGACGCGCATGCAAGATAAAAAAAAAAAACCCATCCATGTCACCTCCAGGGCTCCGTAGAAAAGGAACTTGGCTGTATAAATAAAAAAACAAGAATAAATATCTAACTTAACAATATATAAACAAATACCAATACCACTTGACAACATCACCATTATTACCATCATGCCGAAGTTGATAGCACAGCGACAGCTCCACTAATATATTTTAATCCCTACTAGCATAATTTATTAGTACATGAATAATATGAGAGGTATCATCAATTCTATTTCAATGCTTTGTACAGTCAATTCAAAGCATGAAATTCACTTCTGTACAGTTATGATATCTCACTCCAACATGCCAAAATTGTGATTATATGTTTAAAATGATTGACTGTCACCAGACATATGCATCCACACACTTTGTGTCAGCACAGATTTGGCCAGAAAAAGTGCATTCAGTTAAAATCGTCTACTGGCTTTTCTCCTAGTCACTGACTGACAGCTGAGTCAGTGTGCCTGTCATTCTGTGTGTTACTGCTGGAAAAAGGGGGAGGGGCAATCAATTAGAAGGGGAAAGGTTTCACAGTTATACATATTTCTATCCTGTCACAGCATAGAAATTTGTTTGGGACTAACAGAGACCTCCCCCCGGAAGTACAGTACAAAAAATATGCAGTGAAAGAAATTGTTTAACCTGATAATGACTACATTGTGAAAAACAAATATGTGTTGAAATTGGCAAGAGAGCTAGTTAGCTTTTAGTTGCCAGGGGGCAGTAGAGTCCTGCAGTGTGTCAGTCTGAGGAAACAACAGCGCTAACAACTAACAGAGCTACAGTAATAGCTCACAGCTAATGGAGTTTATAGAGCTAACAGCTAACAGACCTAAACACACAGCAGCACTGAGAACTTCTGTTCAGACGAACATAGAGAGTGAAATGGTAAACTGATGTTTAATGTGACAACACAACAAGTTTACAGTAAATAAAAGTAGGCTACTAAAGTGTTGCACTGGTTGTGGTACAGCCGGTATAGTTGGTGTAACTTCAAAGTCCTGAGGTAACAGTTCATTGTCACTCTCCTTCCCCTGAAGAGAGGCAGGTGAGAGGTGAGATGCATTCCAGCACCGTCCATCTGACAGTAGGTAGGTGTACTGTCCTCTTTTTTCCATCACTTTGAGTGGTCTGGAAAACTTGCACTGTGCCTTAGGGAGAATACCAGGCTTCTTCACTTGCACATATGACCCACATGCGAAGGATACAGCGGTGGCACCCCATTTCTGATCAGTGTATGCTTTACTCTTTTTCTGTTTTTCTCCTATTCTGATGGCGACCTGTTGTGATGACAGTGGTGCACTGTATGGAAGTGGACGTCCAGCCACGTGAAGTTTAGGTCGACCATGCAACAGTTCAGCTGGTGAGAGCTGAGTCGTGGAGTGAGGTGTCGCACGATATATGTGTAGGAAATCCTGTGTGAACTCCTTCCATGGCTTCCCTTCCAGCAAAACGGTTTGCCGACTGTCCGTCAGGCTGCGGTTGAAGTGTTCGATTTCTCCGATTTCGCTCTCGGATAATAGACAGATGATTTTCTGTGCACAATGCCTCTGTCTTGGAGAAATGTTTCAAACTCATGTGACACAAATTGAGAGCCGTTGTCTGAAACCAGCTCTGTAGGATCACCTTCTCTGCTGAAGACTGCAGATAAAAACTGTATGACAGTTCCTAAGGTGACCTGTGGAACAAAGGCTAGCTCAGGCCATTTACTGTGGTAATCAATCAGTGTGATTGCAAAGCAGCAGTCTATGGGTGCTCTATTAAAGGGCCCCACCACATCAATTGCAACTTTTTCCCAAGCCTGTTCGGGATAGGGCACAGGCTGTAGTGGAGTAGTGTGGGTGACTGCAGACTTGTCATGCGACTGGCATGTGATGCATGCTTTAATGGCTGCCTCGACCTGGGCATCCATGCCCGGCCACCAATATGCTTCTCTGAGCCTCTGTTTTGTTCTCACTATTCCCTGGTGTGTATCATGAGCCAGGGAGATCAGCTTTGGCTGGAGACTGTCTGGCACCAGAAGTCTGTGTGTGCCACGAACCACGCAGTCATGTCGTAGTGAGAGTTCGTGTTGAAGTTTGAAGAATGGCTGTAGTTTTGGAGTCAAGTTCTTTGTTGACTTGGGCCATCTGGAAGTGAGCATTTCACGCAGTTTAGTCTGCACAGGACAGGAAGTGCATGCAGCTTTAAACTCAATTTCAGTAACAGCTGTGAGTTAGTGCTACTTCTATGTCATCTTCCAAACCGGGCTCTGAGTTTGGCAGAGGGAGTCAAAATAAACAGTCAGCAGTTACATTCTCTCGACCTGGCTTGTACTGGATGTCATAGTTAGATAACAGTCTGGATGACCACCTGGCTATCCACATACCTGCTCTACCTTGACCTTTTGAGGCAAGCAGTGTGGTGAGAGGGCTGTGGTCGGTACGTTGTGTGGAATGTCTTCCCCACAAGTAAGCGCTCCACTTTTCTGTGGCCAACACGCACCCCAGGGCCTCCTTTTCAACAGGCAGTCTGCCTGGGTGAGCGTGCGTGATGCAAAAGCAACAGTTTTCTCTGTGCCATCTTGGTGCATCTGAGTGGGAACTGCACCCAGCCCATAGTCAGGTGCGTCCGTCGTGACAACAGTGGGCAGGTCTGGGTTGAACAAGGAGAGTGCAGGGCTGTTCACTATTAGTCCTTTAACAGCCTCAAAACTCCTCTGCGCCTCAGGTGTCCATGTAAAAGCAGCTGCTCCAAGCAGGAGTGCTCTTTTAACTCCTTAGACGCTGCTTCTCTGACTAAGAAATGTAATCTGTGCAGCTTCTGCTGTACTGGCTTTACATCAGGGCATACTTTAACCTTGTGAATGAAGCCCTTTACACATCCTAGTTTCTCCACTGTTACACTTTCAACTGCATAGTTAGACTGGATACTGGAAGCTTAAGTGACCTGACCATCTATCACTTGCATTCGTAGTGCACGGAATAAGTCCCTGCCTATCACTGCAGACCCTTGGTATACAATGTATATATCTTTGATAGTACCACGGCCACCAAATGCTACATTAGCCCGTAAGCATCCTTTCACAGCTATGGGGTTTCCGCCATAGTCCCTAAGCTTGCGTTTTGGCCTTGTAAGAGAAACATCAGTGAAAAGCTCAGTAACAATTGTCTCTGGTAGAATGAACACTCTTGAGCCTGTGTCTAGCATTAGCTCAATATCCTGGCTCTCTGACCCTGTTACACTGACTGCAACTGTACACATTATGCTGCTGGAGTCACATGCATGCACATTTAAAATAATCACTTCTGGGACAGTCTCAACCTCACTCACGTGTTTGCTTCCCGACAGACTTTTGCAAAATGTCCTTTCTTTTTGCAGGCATTGCAGAGTGCCTCCTTTGCAGGACATCCTTGGAAATTAGCAGTGTGCTGAGCAGAGCCACATCCGTAACATGTCATCCCATGCGTTGTCTGTGAAGCTGAGTGTGGTTTGTGCTTCCCTTTTTTGAATTTGCCATGCTGCTGCGGTCCCTTCACGTGAACTGCGCGCACAGCGTCATCTGTTGCTCCCTTGCACATAGCTTTTGCCTCCATCACTGCAGTTTCAATCTGTCGTGCTATCTTCAAAGCTTTGGTGAGTGTGAGCGGTACCTCCAGTAGTAAACGCTCTCTGATGCGCGTTGAATTCGTCTTCTCCACGATCTGGTCCCGTATCATCTCCTCTTCCATAGTCCCAAACTGACATGTTGTAACCAGTTCTTTTAAAGCAGCTGCAAACTGGTCTGTAGTCTCACTCGGGTGTTGGCTTTGTTGTCTGAAGCGATAACGTTCAGCTACAACATTCAATTGTGGTATGAACAAATCCTCTATGGCTTTTAGCGCCGTGTCGTACCTATCATCAGCAACCGTCAATGTGTAGAAAAGTCTCTGACCTTCCGCACCCAGACAATGGATAAGCAGTGCGCGCTTTCTTGCATCTGGCAGATCCAACTCAGACATGGCCAGCAGGTAATTCCGTAAGTTCCGTATCCATGCTTTAAGTGGTATCGGCGGTTGTCCGACGTTTTGTAGAAAAGGTGGAGACTGGCTCAGGTTCAGGGCCGCCATTCTCGTCGCCAATATGTTGTGTCGCTGAATAAGACAACTTTGTATGTACTTAACTTCCATTTATTTCCAAGTCCCGAATGGTGTTGCTACCACAAGGTAGTTGCATGTCACAGGCATATTCTTCTTCTACGCTGGAATACCTTGCCATCTTCTGGTGTTTGCTCAAGTTACTGCAACTCCTGAACTCATACTACCACCTAGTGTTCAGGCTGAAACATTGAAACATCACATGTTATAATCAGTAATAAGCTATATTAAGTGATAATAAGTGATAGCCTTCCTGTCCGTGTTGACTATATGACTTGTTTAGTGTTAACTCTACTTCTGTATAAGTACATGTTTCACCATTCATATGAAAAACAAGTACATTTTTTATTAGGACCCGAGCAGGGAACCTGCAAGGTCCCTATCGTTTTTACAGTGATTATTATTATTAGGGCCCGAGCAGGTCTCGACCTGTGATTAGGGCCTGAGCAGGTCTCGATCTGTGAGGTCCCTATTGTTTTTCGAATTATGATTTTTTTGTCCCAAATGATCACATTATTCACTGCCTGAACATGCCCCAAAACTCACCAAACTTGGAATTAAAGTCACACCTGGCGAAAAATTTCAGAATCTATTGTCGTCCTCAATTTCCACCACTAGGTGGCGCTATGATCAAGTAAAGTGCGTTTTGCCTTATAACTCCCATATACTTTATCACACATTCAAAAACCTTATATCCATTCGTTCAGTGAATTGCGCTGAACCTCGTGATATAGGCCACGCCCATTTCTAACGTTTTTTTTTTCACTAGGTCGCAAAATGTCGAAGGTAGGTTTTTGAACTCCTCCCAGGCAAACGATACTTAAGTTATTAAATAACAACTTCCTGCACATTTCATTCCAAACAGGAAGTGATGCATATCTCCACATTGGTGGATCCTACTTCCCCATGAGCCCCTGAGTCTCTGTGCTAAATTTCAGACAATGACCGCAAGGTGGCGCTCTTTAAATTCAAGTATTTTATATCTCCACATCGGTTCATCAGATTAACACGAAACTTGATATAATTATTGTCAATAGCCTCCTGAGGATATCTGACGAAGGGGTTACCGGTTCGACACTAGATGCACTCTGGTGGCAGTTTATTTTTATATTTGGCCCTGTGCCCACACCATAACACTTATGGAAATGAAATTCATAGGGGTGGTAAAGACTGGCCCCTGCAACTCACACACCAAAAATGACCAGCAGGTGGCGCTGAATGACTCTGTAGCGCCCTATATTGTAACACCCCGCCTCTGCCCCGCCTCCCACATGCACATAGAGGATATTCGGTGTGCTCATTTATCATGAGCAGACGCACAAAAAACCCTCTTGGACCAATACCATCACTCCAACAGGAAGTCGGCCATTTTGATGTGAAAGCGCCATTTTGTTGACAAATTCCTGCCTCCTTCAAAAATGATCTTCTCCTAGAGATTTAATACCACAGTCTCACTCAGCCTCATCCTCATGCCTTGAAGATGAAAAGATGTGGAAATCTTTGTCGTACGTCATACCTGCTGGCCGTAGTGGTGCAGTACATGTAAATCAGTAATGTTTCCTGACAGCAACTGTTTTTACCCCCCTTCAGACGCACTCTGCTGGACAAAATGTGTCATTACACCCACTTCAAATTATCCAAAGCGTGTGTCCTGCATTGCTGTCTATACAGTTTTTCTCAATTGTATACACACAAATACTGGTGCTTGGGACACAATGACCATAACATGTAACTCATGCACCAACCACCTGAATCAATTCTGCTAAACTACAAGCACAATTCCTGCTTTACACCCAAATTTCAGTTCTAAAACACACTTTTTTCAAAACATTAAACACAATTCTCTGCATTTGGCAAAATTTCCATTCCATTCCATGTGAAAATCTAGTTTTCACATTGAACACACTGTCATTCAAAATTCTTAAGTTAACTGCCCTACTATGCACACTGACTCATCACATGGGCAAACACATGTCACACAGATTTACAATTAGCAATCAGAGCTTTAGCATAAAAGGGCACAGGTGAGCTCTTCTGTTTTGGAGCAATGGATGCCAATATTGGAAACAGAGGCAGAGCCAGAGCCAGAGGAGTGAGAGTAAGAGGACGGGGAGGACGAGAAAAATTCCAAGGGCCTCTGACAGACAGGGGCCCCAAAAAATCGGTAACAACTAATATAAAATTATTAAACCATCATCACTGAGTATCTTCACAGTCACTCAGCATTGTCTTCTTGCCTTGAAGATGAAATGCTGTGGAAATCTTTGTCGTACGTCATACCTGTTGGCTGTGGCGGTGCAGTACATGTAAATCCTTCACCTTAAAGCATCAAGTTGCTCTAACTTCAACATACAATTTCCCATCTCCACCAAATTACTCAGGAATGTAGAGGGTGTCGCCCTGAACATATCTGTGCATCAATACTGTGTCATATCCATAGTGCCACCCACTGGACGCAGGAAGTCAGACAAACATCATCCAATTGACATGACATTCACTGCTTGTTTCCTCCGCATGATACAGTACAACATGACATGCAGAGCGTGCCCTCCGATGGCGCCGCAGCCCGACACGCGCGGCCTGCGAGGGCACGTTCATCGCTGCTTGCAGCTTTAATTGGGGCCCGAGCAGGGAACCTGCAAGGTCCCTATTGTAATCACAATGATTATTATTTTTTTTCACTAATGGTTTTCGCATTTTTCACTGCCTGATCATACCCCAAAACTCACCAAACTTGGAATATAAGTCACACCTGGCCAAAAATGTTATAATCTGTTGTCGTTCTGAATTTTCACCACTAGGTGACGCCATGATAAAGGAAAGAGCGTTTTGGCTTATAACTCCCACATACTTTGGCGCACATTCAAAAGTGCGTTCCTTGAATTGTGCTGAATCTTGTGGTATAGGCCATGCCCATTTCCGCCTTCCGTTTTTTTTCGCTAGGTTGAATATCGAAAACCTACTTTTTCTAACTCCTCCCAGGCAATTTCACCCATTGGCACGAAACTTTGCACACCGCATCTGTGGACCCTCCTGACAAAAAATTATTAAAAGAATTGTGATAGTCCAAAGAATACTCAGCTTATTAAATAACAACTTCCTGCAGATTTTGTTACTTACAGGAAGTGATGCATATCTCCACATTGGTGTGTCCGAATGACATGAAACTCAAGTTCTTACTTCCCCTTTTTCAGCTTTTCAGTCTTTTCAGACATTGTTTAATACCAGCAGGAGGAGCAGTATAGAGATAGAATTATGCCAAAACCTCACACACACACACAAAACGTGTTTACTCACACCCAACGATTCACAAACAAACTCAGTGTGGTTTGCAAATACAAAACATCATTCACAAACTAATGCATTTTGTTTTGCAAATGCACAAAGAAACATATTTCTTCAAGTACAACAAAACATCCTTCAAGTTTAAAACGTATAACTGTCACGTGACTTTTGGCACAATCTTACCACTGTTACATGACTTTTGGCACTAATTTTCCGCCTTGCTGATCCACAAACAAATGCCAGTAAACTTTCTAACAAATGTCCTGTAATTTATACTCCACAACAGTAGGTGGCGCTGTTGAGTCAATTTAAGGCCGGCAGAATTAATTTTTTCCCCCCAAATTTAAATTTTTCTATTTCATTCAAGGCCGCAACAGGATTTACCATAGACATATATACATAGACGCCTCATTGAGCGCTGGACCGTACGTCTAGCGGTCAAAATGAAGCTTACGGCCGTTCTAGTTTTGGAATTCTGGTCCTTCTGAAGTCCAACTGACGCTTTGGTCCAATCAGAATCATATAATTATTACATTAAATGCTGCAGATTTTTATTACGTTTGCGGACATTATTACATTGGCTGAAGTTACAGAGGAGTAGAAACTTAAAATGTAGATCGCATGGGATGGACATGAATAATGTCGATTTTATATTCATTCATCATAGTTAGAAGTGAGAACAGATGGAATTAAGGACCAGTTTGTAAACTCTTTGCTACACAAACGGTGTAGGTACAGGTACATACAGATATGTAGCGTATTTGTTTTCATTTATGTCTGAGTGAAGTCCACCTCTCTCTTTATCCAACACAGTTCACCCGTCAAGTGCAACAGCTTGATCCAGGATGTTGTGCTGAAGAAAGTTTACAGCTGTCCCTGATTTTCTTTCGTCTGGCCAGCTAGATTTCCATTTATCCATTTCATCTTCCTGTGATCTGGTTGGTCAGGTTGGATGGTTCAAAGATGCTGTGGACAGTGATTATCTCAAATCAGTAAAGCCGAAAAAATTAGCCCGGACACTGCTGTTTTAGTAAGTACTGGCAGTTATGCCTGACTACCACTATAGTGTCCTCTCAAAATGAGATTATGTAACCACAGTTTTCTAAAGTCTGGTTGACTTTCAGAGACAATATGCCACAGCCTGATCTGCACCATCTGTGGATTTCAGAAGGAATGAAATAATAATAATAATAATAATACTACATTTAATTTGTAATGCACTTTACATTTAAACAAATCTCAAAGTGCTACAGGAAAAGCAACAGCAAAAGAGAAAACATTAGTTAAAAAAAAAAGAAAAATAGAACTCTCCATCACACATTTTTTTTTCGCTCATGAGAGAAGAATTACAGAAGCCAGGTTTTGAAAAAAAGAAGATCATTTGTTTTAAACTGTCCATAATAAGTTCAACAGTGTTATTGGAGGGTACTGCTAGACCAGTGGACTGGCTCCCACTTACCCCAATGCAACTTAGCCACTGAGTGACATCACTGGAGGCAGTTTATTCGATTACAGCCACAAAAGAGTTTATACTACCTATTTCCAACAGGTACTGTCACTCTGCCATCTAACCAATAAGAGACAAAATGTAAACACAATGAGTCTTACAGGTAGGTGAGTTATATCAAATAAGTTACATTTTAAGGCACAATGAGAAGGATTTTCCTAAAAACGATGTATGGACTCAAAACATCCCCTCTCAATATGACCCCCATTAGAAGTTTGTGTCAGTGTACATATCTGTAGAGATTCTGCAGATCAGTCTGTCACCATCCATCACAGGCTAACATCAACCAATCAGATCAGTATCGGTAGAGTCAGATGGTTGATCAATCTCTTACCAGATGAGTAGAGAATGGAGCCACAACATCTTTTCCATTGAGAAAACCTGTCAATGCTTTTCTGCCTTTTCTTTTTATGAAATGTACTGTGCAGCTCTGATACACCTTGATGCTATACCTGCATCTATGCTAACCTCTTGAGTAGCTCATTTCAGATCCAGATAACATGCTGGATCTGAACATTGAGTTTGATATTGGATTAGGCTTGATTGAATTAAAGGGGACTGTTGGGCCTTGGTGGAATATGTTCTCTACCACTCTGCCATTCATACTTACAGCAGTTTATGAAGGAGAAAAGGATAACATTTGCCCCTGAAGTGTGGAGTAAAAGTACAAAGTAGCAAAATAAAAATACTTCCACAAGAAGAATCACAAAATTGTACTTAAGATTGGTAAGGACTATCAGATTGGATCGACTGAAATAACTAAAACTTAATGATAAATAGATGTAATGCATAAAATATTCAGATTTATACCAAGTTCTGAAGCTGTTAATGTTGTCTAATGTTGTTAATGTCTTTACACCAACACAGTGCTTTAAAACAGATCTTTATTTTGAACTGAATGATTTTAGTTAAAACACAAATTGCTAATTTTCCAGATATAGCTCAAATTCTTCTGTAATATATATGATGACCTTAGTTTTTAGAAAAATTGAATTGGTCCTGTAAGAGAAACTTTTGATGACTGTAGTGGTAAATGTCTCTATATAACATCCACACCTTCACTTTTAACTGCACCATATAAATGTCAAGCCACTGTCTCCCTCCCTCCACTAATCTTTTACTTGTGGGCAGACAGATTTTTGTACTTTTCCTGCTCACATAAGGCTGATGCTCCTTTTACTCCACTTCCTCAGATGCTGCTCTTGCAGTTGATGTCGGCTGCAATTCTTGTTTTATGGATCACTTTCATAATCCACATGTGTACAGTGTGAACAGGAGGGGCGGAGCACATAGCCCTCGGGGGCTCCAGCACTTAGCACTAGTGTAGAGGACTGTCTGTTCGGCCTGGTGTCATGACATTTGTTGGTTGGTTAAAGGAGGCTAAAGTCATTTTAAAACAGTTCATTTTCACTACCTGAGGCCAATAAGTAATTGCTGTCCATTACAGTGGGTTTTGGGTGTGAAGGGGATTTATTTAGAGCTCAGCAGTGAAGCTGGAGAAACATGTACAGCATGTACTACATTACCGGAGGTTAGTCTTCTATTGTTCAACATTTATTCTCTCAGGCCAAATGTTTTGACCTTTCTCACTCGACCATATGGCGTCCTCTACCCCAGTCGTGTGTCAGCCTCTAGCCTCCCGCTCTCCCCGATCCTCCCCCTGACAGAGCAGTTCATCCATGACATTCTAATCTACTTCAGGGAAGTCAGGGTTTTGCCTGGAGCTCTTTCTCCTCTTTTGTCCTCTTCATATTTCAGCTCCTTTCTGCAGTCAGTCGCTGTCAGTGTCATTGCCCTCTGCAGAGCACACTGCTGTCACAGTGTCTACAAAATGGGCCACGTTCAAAAACTGCACTCAAGTAATTTAACATTTTTTTTACATAATGGTCAATACTTATTTAAGTAATGTCTGTTTCTGCTGCCCTCCATCAGTGCAGTTTGTTTATCAGTGCAGTTTGTCTTCCAAAGCTGAAGCATGCATGTTACCAAAGACTACTACAAATGAAAAGCTTATAATAATAATAATAATATTCTTGATCCATTTCTGGTCAAACATCTTGGTCCTCTAAATGTCCAGGGAATCCATGGAAAGTGTGTGCTCTCAGAAGGGGGCAGTCTTCATGAAGTGAGGGTATGTGTATTTAATATTCCGTTTTTTTTCCTAGAGGCTACCAGTGGTGGATTTAGCAATTTGGGGGCCCAAGGCGAACTTAGCTAGGGGACCCTCCACATCTGTTCTTTTAACACAAAAACAGTAGGAAGGGCCACCCCAAAGGCCCCTTTCAGTACTTGCTCTAAATAAAGACTGAATGGAATGTGAGAATTAAGTCTCAGATATATCGCCAGCGTATGTAAAAATGCCAAATATTTATTTTTTCTAAAAATCTCACCAGACAAGCTTATGTGAGCACGTGTGTGTGTCAGTGAATGAGTGAGTGAGATTGCAATTACAAAATTAACAATTACAATATAACAAACAATAGCAATTGCAAAACAATGTATGCAAACGGTTATTCAACAGTAGTATACAAAGTGTGTATGAAAGGAAGGGAATGAGATGGGGATAAAGTGAGGTTTGCAAAGATTAATTATGTTCTTGTATGTCTGTTTGTGTGTGTGTGTGTCTGTGTGTCTGTGTGAAGTGTGAGAGAGTGTGTGAGTGAGTGAGAGAAAAAGAAAGAGAGTGAATGAGATTGCAATTATGAAATTACAATCTAACAATAACTACAAATTACTGTGCAATGTATTACAAAAAAAATTACAAATTGTGTGTGTGAGAGAGAGAGAGAGTGTGTGTGTGTGTGTGTGTGTGTGTGTGTGTGTGTGTGTGTGCAGGCACGGTCTTACCCAGGACCTGTTAATCTTCTCCCCGTTTTTCATTAGCATGTAGTAATTACAGCATGTGAATCG
>OMLP01043538.1:0-23434 GCA_900302685.1 Spondyliosoma cantharus | reverse complement strand
CACATGGCCACTCTCCCTTTCTCTCTCAAACTCTCTCTTGCTCTCTCCCTGGAGATCATCCACAAATTAATACAAATCAGAGCCCTCTTCTCGGCCCGAGCCTCGTCACTCACCTTCCCCCCAGGTAGGAAAGAGGAGAGAGGACGATGGAGCAGGTGCAGCCAAGTGCAGAGCAATCGGAAAAGAAATGATTGGAATATCACCGAGTGAGTGCTTTTGTGCTTGAGAGACAATGTGTGTGTGTGTGTGTGTGTGTGTGTGTGTGTGTGTGCGTGTGTGTGTGTGTGTGAAACAGAGAGGAAGAGCGAGATCAGTGGGAGACCAGATACGGAAAACTATTATCACAAAGCCTCGGAAAAACATATGGTGCTTCAGTTCTGCGACTGACACCTGTGTTAAAATAGATCTGTACTGTACTGTGCGTCTTGGTTAAGCATCTGGACAGATGTTTGAATTCTTAAACCTTCAGCTGTCATTTGGATCAAAACAGATTGGCAAGAATCTCGTCAAGCAGACTGAACTAAACATTTTAAAATAACTAATTTCTCGTGGATGTAGAATCAAATCGTGGATGCATCGGCACCACTGGTATCGAACCTGCTCTGCATGAATGTGGATTGATATAAATGTAAGCTTGTTCTGGGTCTGCAGGCTGGTTGTCCACGCAAAGTAATGGTGCAGT
The DNA here is from genome assembly GCA_900302685.1 of Spondyliosoma cantharus. Classification (NCBI taxonomy): domain Eukaryota; kingdom Metazoa; phylum Chordata; class Actinopteri; order Spariformes; family Sparidae; genus Spondyliosoma; species Spondyliosoma cantharus. The sequence continues at coordinate 22,752 of OMLP01043538.1, read as the reverse complement.
GATGGTGGCAGAGTGACCCCTTCTGGTGTGATGCCCAGCTCTGTCTGCTCCTCTTTTTACACAGTGTGCCCAGTGCTCCTCGTCTGACTCAGACTCATAGACCTCTTTGTGCTGTTCTGACTTTTATTGTATGTATTTTAAGGTCATAATTGTTTGTTTGTTTTTTTACATGTGTAAGTATGGACATTAGTTAGTAAGTAACTGCAGTGTAGACTCAACTCAAAGCAACATCAAGAATATGTGTGTCTTGAATTCCCTTTGAGTACAGTTCTATTAAAGTTTGTGTTGCCTCTCATGAAATCATGTAGTCTGTTACTTTGAAGTGGCACATTTTATTGTTTAACATCAGATGATCTGATATTTGATACCTCAGCTGCTACACTCAACATATCAAGATTTCTAAAGTGACTCTATTGATTAAACTCTTCCCTCTGGTAGTTCTATTGATCTTTTCATCACACGATGCTGTTCAAATTCATGCGAAGGACTGACCTGACTCGTTTGGCTGTAGAACAGCAGGGAGCTGTTGGTCTTATTTGTGTGTCTGCGGTAAATGTGGTATAATACAATTTGTTTAACTGTGTCAGGCCTTCTGTGGCGTTAATCCTGGCGGGACAATAGTGACACTTCACATTGACAAATCCTTTTCATCTCTCTCTTTCACAACACAGTATGTCCTCGTGGAGAGCACCTTAGATAAACCATCGCCTTTAGCCCACGTCAAGCATGGCTCTGTGAGAATCACCTTGGGCACTCTGCTTTGATGCCGCCGACACATGGAGATTAGCAGCCTGGTGTCAGTGTGTCAAAGCTAATCTAAGTCCAGTAGCTCTCTCTCTCTGATTATGCCTACTGTCAGGGGTGGTGTATAAGGGTTTATGAATCGGGTGCTAGATGCTAGTCAGGAACCACATCTTGAATCACGAAAATATATTCATATAAAGCTATATAAAGTTGTTTTTTGCAGTGGAGGATAAAGATGGTCCGACACTGGACAACCTCCACCCCCCTGACATTTAGGAAATCCAAAATAGGGCCAAGTTTTTTGCCCAAATGTCAGGAGGTGGGATTAGAAGACAAAATTACACACTAGCCTGAGGCAATTCATGTTTAACCTAAATAGTTACCAACAAATAAACCCACTTGTGGGCCACAAATGTCCAAAAAGGCAGTCTAGTGAAGAACAGTCAAAGCGACAGTCTACCCCAAAATCATACTGTACTTTTTTTCAAATTTTACCTGTAGTGCTTTTTATCCACCTGGGTTGTTTTGGTGGTATCGATTACTCAAGATTACTCACTGAGTGCCATTTAGTTCCATCATGTTCAATAGAAGGCAGAAATCTCTACAGCCAATATCTCCAGAAAGCTGCAGCTCACAACAACACAATTTAGATGTATAAACAGCACGACAGGTAAAAGGAAAAATGTGCTTTTTTGTGAGGGGAATTTGGGGTGAACTGTTTTAAAATGTATTGCGGCAAGTAAATAGTTCTTTACGTAAACATTAGTCACTAGTGAATATTCAAACCCAGTTATTATCAGGTGTAGCTCTTGCAAAAACAACTTAATTAACTGACAAAGCTAATGTGAGCTAAAGTTGGGGCTAATCAGATGGGGCACATTTAACAGAATGCAAAATATGAGATGTGTTTTTTTAAATTATTATTATTATCCTTGCTGCAATCACATTATCACCTGCACTAGTCTCATACTGATATTGTTGTTAACTTCCTAGTTAGCAGTCACATGAAGCAGCGACAGCTGGATGATGGACAGTTCAAGGTTTTTTGGGGGGGATGACTCAGGCACAGTTTGACAATGACGTATGATGCTTTTCTGCTATGAGTTGGGTTGAGCTCTGATTTTCAAGGTGTCAGCGTCAGCAGTCCTGTAAAAACATGAAGCCCTCAGGGCAAACGACTGGAAAAAGCCTTGTCTCACTGCAAAAACTGTGCTCTGTCTGATGGGACCCTTTGAGGTCTTGTAGAATATAGTCAACGCATCTGGCCTGAAACATAAGAAATGTTGGTTTATAAACTGGGAAGATCAAATTTCACAGAAAGAGCATAACATAGCTCAAATTACAAAACATTGTGCCAATGATATTACTCTAAAAGACAAAGCTCTGTCAGATTTCTAACTCATAAAACAAGGATAATCTCCTTCTATGAATATATATGAAATTAAGAAAGAATAGAAAAAAAGAAGAAATAGAAGGTTTGAATCATCATTTTTCAAAGCTATGCTACAGCTATTGATGCTACAGTACAGCGACTTCCTGTTTGCATAGTTGCACGCTTCAAATTAGACAACGCTAGGTTTTAATTGTGCCAAACACTTTGGTAAATTGCTAGTTTGAAGCTAGCTAATTGTTGCTAAATCATCAGAAGGGAGGCATGTAGTGGTTGGAAATGACTGCTGGACCCACCTGGGCAGACAAACTGTACAGAGCTGATGGACAAACTGTTATGGGATCAAGCACACCAATATCACATGGGAGGCTCACACGGACATGTCCAATTTATCATCCATTTTATCCAACTGTTCTTCCACTTAGATGCAATCAGAGTGCAGGGCAGGGAGCTCATTTGCTTTAAGGCTTGATTAAAACAGGTCCACGATGAGAATACCAATGTTTACTCGGATGGCTACTGTTCTTGTATGTAGGTCAGTCTGTATCTAGTTGGTCTCTTGATGTCGCATGTGTAAATGCAAAAGCATGCGGACTCCAGGGCTTTCGAAGTGGGCTGCAGAGGGACGTTTTCAGCTCCCTTGTCTCCTTGTCAGTCATCATCCATACCCGAGTGCTTCTTTATGGTGTGGCCTTTAGTGAAGTGGTCCATTGTGCATCCGTCTATGAGCCCATGACCCTGCTGTGCCCCCCAGGAAATACACTGTTCACACTGGTGCAGCAGAACAGTTACGACTAATATGTCAGTGATCGGTGGCTCTTTAATTCAATACACTCGATCATTTAAAGGCGCCTTTGTGTTTAGATTTTGCTCCTCGGGATGCTCCAGGGCTACAGAACTGCCTGTCTTGGTCACAGTTGCCTTTATCTCAAACTGAATGAAATGTGGCTCCAAATCCTCCCCTCGAGGCTATTTTTCCCCATGAAACCTGTATGTCCACGGGGTAGAAGTACCATGCAATCCCCCTTTCCCTGGGCACCACTAATCACCTCTAAATCAGATGCCTTTAGCAGTTTCACAGGACAATAGTGTTGCTACTGTTAAACCCTGAGGCAAATCAGCATATACAACAAGAGCAGGAGGTATCTGTAGCAAAATTGGAGCACCATATGTTTCTCAAAGTGTTTTTTTTCATAATAGTTTTCCGTGATGTGAACACACACACACACACACACACACACACACACACACACACAGAAAGAGAGGGATAGGGAGAGGGAGAGGGAGAGGGAGAGGGGAAGAAAATCTGAAGCCCAAAAGGCTCAGGGTGCAGGAAAGCCCTAGATTCGCTCACCAGACAGGCTTTACTGATGAAAGCCCTCTTAGTGTCACTGTCACACACAGACACACACACACGAACGCTCACACACATCTGTGTGTATACATACACACAGAAGACAGAGACTGCTGATCACAGTAGAGAGCTCCGTGTCCATGGTTCAGGTGTGGCGCTCTCTCTGAAGTCATGAGATTTCCTTACCCTCTCAAGTTAACGTCACTGGTGTTTCTCTTTTTTTTTTCTTTTTTTTGAAAGAAATATTTCCTTTCTCCTGAAGCACGCTCTAAATATCCCCTCAAGATATATTTTAAGACTTCAAAACTTTCTGCTTGAATTAATAATGTGAGTCTGATATTGCTTTTACCACATACAAATTCAATGACGTTGTAAAAAATATTACATCCACTCCTTTTGGAAAACATCCAGGACCTATTAATATGCAAATATTGTTCTTTTGCAGAGTTTAACTACAGTCCAGTTGTGTTTTGATGTCCCTTAATCATGCTTGAACATAAACGTCTTAAACGCAGAGTCAAGGTGAACACAGAATATTTCCCCCTTCAGCAAAACACATTTTAAACATTAATGAAGCAACAAGGTCAGCGCATGGACACCAAACATTAAAGGGACAGTTCACCCCAGAACAGAAAATACATATTGTATCTCTTACCTGTAGCACTATTTATTCATCTAGAATGTGTGAGTTGCTGAGTTTTGGAGAAAGAGATATCTAGAGATGGAACTAAATGACACTAAAAGCACAAAAGAAACAGAAACTTCTCTCTCCAGAAACTGTGGCCCAGTTACTCATGGAGCAGTTTCATGTTGGAACTATTTTCTTTCTACCAAACTACACCCACAAACCATATCACTGAGCAGAAGCAGGCGTGCATCCACTTGTTGTCAAGGCTAGCTAACTGACAACTCAGCTGAGGTGGATTCTATTAACATTAAAACCCAATGCTTTCACAAGCAAGGTTCTTGTGAAAGCATAAAGTTTTAACATAAAGCTCAATAAATGCATTAGTTAGTTCAACAATTTGGGAAAAATGTGCATTTAAAAGGTTCCGGTAGGAGGATTTTGTCACCTTTCAACAGTACCAGGCGAGTTGTTTTCCCCCTGTTCTCAGTCTAAAGGCTAAGCAAAGCTAAATGGCTGCTGGCAATAGCTGTACATTTATTCTACAGACATGAGAGCAGTATGAATTTCTTCATCTAACTCTTGGGAAGAAAGCAAATAAATGTATTTCCCAAAATGTTAAACATTTTCTTTAACCTGCCAATAGACAAGTGTTTTGCTTTAACTGGGATAATGAAGGTAATTGGTGTTTCAGTCAGGTTCGCAACCTGGCACCATTTTTTCGTCTTCTCTCACATCCCCATTATAAGCTTAATGACTAATTAAACCTATGTTGTGTTCTGTATTTTTATTATTTGTGACTATGAGGAAAAAACAGAATTGATCTAGTTGTGGCTCAAATAAGTTGTCTGTTGCCACTTGAAGAACACCAAAGGTGCTCTATTAAAACCAGGATGCGGTGTCACAGACAACTCTCTGCTGGTTAGCCATGAATTCCATCAGCTACAGTGAGTTAAAATGTTGATGTGTTCTGACAGTTAAAGCAAATCTGCTGTCACTCTGAATGTCTCAGCTGTGCGCTCCTGGCAGCCAATAAATAGAGGAGACCAAAAAAAAAAGAGAAACAACCCAAAAATTCAGTCTCACGTCTCACACTACCTTGAATATCGTGCCGTTTTGCACAGCAGCAGAATTAATATTAAATATTAAAAGACTTTTATTGACTTTGTGTGTCTTGCGCTCCATTATGATATCACTGTGAATTATTCTGCCGTGGCAAGCAGATCTATCGTTTGGAATCAAGACACGCGTAAGGGTTGAAGGTCAGAGATGGGCGCATCCGTCATATCTAGACAATGGCAGCACTGGAGAGCGCTGGCTTCTGCTGAGGAGGAGAAAGCCTCAAGGATCCCCCTTCAGCAGATGGGGGTGTGTTAGCGGGGCAGAGGCAATTAGGCCAGTTATAATCCTCCATCTGCTTTGCTCCATCGTCGTGCCTCAGCTAGAAACAAGGCTGCCCCCAAACCCAGAAGACCGGGCACCTACTGTAGCAAGAAAAAGCCTGACAGAGCACGATGAAGCTACATAAACCCTGTCAGCTCTTTTTCCGTTTAATTGCACTCAACCGCTTTTTTGCTCGGTTCTCTTCACCTTGCACCTGCTTCCTTTCAGGCAACACTTTCTTTCCTATTTCCACACTTTTCTTCACTTGCCAGGAGAACGGAGACGTGGGCATCTTGTGGTACTTCTGTGCACATATTGGATATAAATAGTGAAGAAGAGACGCAAACATATTTTACTGGTGGTGTAGACATATTGTCACAATAAGATACTGTATTATATATCTCAACATAAATAACACCTTACCAAAGCGTGCAGCGATATTCCCATTTAAATTACTATCGCATCTCGTCTGGCTCCATGATGGCAGGTTTCTTACCACTCTGGTACTACCGCTGGAGTTCGTCCATTTGGACATTTAAAGTTGAGGGGGTTTTACTGTTATTGGTAGGAGACTTTCAAAATCTAGTTCACTCTCTTTGGGTTCTCCAGTGTTAGCAGTCTTTTTTAGATAAGTCTTGCTACTCGGTAGCCATCTTGTACAGTTGCGTCCCAGTGATGTCGCATGTGTAAATGCAGCAGCATGTGTGGACTCCAGGGCTTTCGAAGTGGGCTGCAGAGGGACGCTTTCAGCTCCCTTGTCTCCTCGTCAGTCATCATCCATACCCGAGTGCTTCTTTATGGTGTGGCCTTTAGTGAAGTGGTCCATTGTGCGCCCGTCTATGAGCCCATGACCCTGCTGTGCCCCCCAGGAAATACACTAGTGCAGCGGAACAGTTACGACTAATATGTCAGTGATCAGTGGCTCTTTAATTCAATACACTCGATCATTTAAAGGTGCCTGTGTGTTTAGATTTTGCTCCTCGCGATGCGCCAGGGCTACAAAACTGCCTGTCGTGGTCACAGTTGCCTTTATCTCAAACTGAATGAAATGTGGCTCCAAATCTTCCACTCGAGTTAGGGTTAGGCATCGCCACCTGGAAGTTATTTCAGGTTAACGAGACCAGGCCCTGATCTAAATGAACAGGAAGAGGCACATACAAACTGCATGCACAGAGCTACTAGTTCAATCTGCTTTTTTTTATTAAACTTAAAAACTACTACTACTCTACGCATGTGCACAATGCACTGTAGTGACAATTAAGAAACTGGGTCATGATCATGCACATGAATAGATTTTGGAATATCCCTTGCAGTCCCACCTGTGCTCTAACATTAAACTTGAGCCTGATAAAAGACCAATGTTTGATACACCCTTGTATAATAACAATGTTGAAATAAATGAGCAACAGGTGCTGCCACAGCTCACCCAAGGCCACAGAAGGGGCCTGGGTGAGACATTAGTAGGCTCTTAAGAACACATCCAAAAATGGTAAAAGGTAAAAGGATGGTCCAGAGGGGCGTGGGGCACATTGACCACGGGTATAAAAGGAGTAGAAGAGAAGAGACCTCAGTTGCCCCGGGGTAGCTCATGAATGTATGTTTTCTTCTCTTGAGAATAAACACCTTTTGGACTGAAGACCTGCTGCTTTGCCTTTGATTTTTGGACTCTAACTTTGGGAGTATTTTCAAAGTCAGATAGTGAATTAATTGGACGGATAAGAAAAGTAGTCTTCCACTACAGCACCAACTCCTTTAATGGCCCACTACAAAGTGCCACAATGAGATGTTGTCAGCTCAGCCCACCAGAGCTCTTAGACAAATGTGAAACTATGGACCTCTCTATTCAAAATGCCTTAAGTGATCTGTCTCTTTCTTATAATGCCTCTGTTCAAACGATTGTTTCTGCGTTTGCATGATGGCAGGGTTTCACAAGATGTAAATTCCGCCATACAACCAGGGTACATGACTTGAAATGTCTGTGCTGAGAAACAAGCGTGAACAGGTTTACAACCATTTTTTGGCTATCTCTCCCCTTTAGACGTGGTTGAACAACTATTTGTGCTAGCTAGTTCATTTGGAGCATACCCCGACCCTTAGCCCTGACACACTGGGCTGCTGAAATTACTTACTGAGTTTTTGTGGGTATTTGTGATGTGAGGTTCAGGTTGGATCAGTGTTCTGAATCAATAAATTCAACCACTGTTCAATGTTCAGGAAACTTTAGCGAAGATGGAAGAATAGCTGTTGAATAACGGCTGATGGCTTGTTCTTGTCTGCTTGGCCTTTTTGCCTCCTGTCGCATTCATGTGCCAATTGCTGTAATTTTGCCTTTATCTATGAACAGGGCTGAGATTAAGTGATTTTCCATTCATTCATTCATTCATTCATTCAATTCAAATCCTAAATTAAAACCTTCCAATGTGGCAAAAACAGAGAACACTTTCTCAAAGAGAAAGAACAAAATGTCTTTTTTTAACAGCAAAAAGCTTTGAATTGTGAGGAAAATTTACTTGATTAGATTAAATTGGGGCTGAACTGACCTTGCCTCCGAACCACCATTGTCACAGATGATTGTGAACACTACACATTTTGCTGGGCGATGTTAGAATCAGCCGGGTTTTGTTCTGGATGGAAACCACTGAGCGAGAAGGAAGTCACAGTGACTGTGCATATGCCGAACATAAAGGACCATCTGCTGGAGTCCTCAGAAAAAAGACGTGACATTTGCTGGTTCATTTGAGCTGTCTGTTACTTTAATTTGTCTTTTGCTGTCAAAGCGTCTGTTAGTTACTGTTGTGAGAATGAATTATAATGTGCTCGAGTAGTTAAAATTCAGATAGTGGCTGTTGTGGCTGCTTATTTAGCCGTTGTGTTTAGGAATAAAGATGACTGGCACAGAGGGGATCTGACAAAGATAATTTTGTACGTGACGGCTTTAAATCCACACTGTGGCTCGCTCCAGAGAATATACAGTAATAAATGCCTAACACATTGCCTTGTGGGACAAAACAGAGATACAGAATATACTGTATTAGTTGTCAGCAGAGCCAGGATAGCCTATATATCATACAGGCTGTTTTCTTAACGCCTACCTGCCCCAGGGACAGTGTCGACCAACAATATATAAGTGTTGCCATTGCCACCAGTGGTGCATTGACCTTCTGCAGTGTTAACAGGTCAGAGGGAGTACAGTTTCTGCCTCAGGACGAATCCACAAACAGCCTGACAAGAGGAGGCAGAAACAACATACCAAGCATACATGTCAATCAAGCAAATAGCCTTTTCACCAATTACAGCAGTTCTCGCTACCTGGTTTTGCTTTGACTTCTGATTTTTATTAAAACTAATTTAATCTTGATTCCGTGAGCTCCACTGTGCACAGTCACCAGAATGACCGACTCCCAGAGGAAATGGAAAATGATTCACTCTGCTAGAAAAAAAAGTGAGCTCTCTTATGTGTAGTCATGTTCCCCCACTGAAAGAAAGGGCTTTTTTCTCAGCTGTTAGGAGGTTCGTTCCATCTGGCGCTCTGTCCGGGGGCATCAGCCTCGCTCTCTCAATGGTTTGTGCATGAACACAGGTTGAGGGGTCAGTGCATTAGTAGCTGTTATCCTCTGTATCTGCAACACAGAGGGAGCCAAGAATAAGGCCAGATGGAGTAATGGTCATGTTGGAGGTTCATATTGGTATTTTTAATACAATGCATGCAATTTTGAGTAGTTACAAGGGGTAAGTAAGGAATACATCAGGAAATATTTTACCAAGCTGCAGATAGACAATGTCAGCAACTACCCGGTCAATATATTGGCACATTTAGCAGCAGTTGGTTGGAGTCCAGAAATAGAGCTACTGTAAAAGGGACATAAATATTGGATTTAGATTTAATAGACACAGATACAACTCCAAATAAATGGTACTGACAGTATCAACATCTGCTTGATGTTTAAAAGCTGATAACATGTAAATGTTCTATATACAGTATTACATGGCAATCAAATGGCCAAGAAATCCATTAATTCAGGTCTTAAAAATGTTAATTTGGCTAATTACGAGCCTGTCGTGCTACTGTTAGCAACATGTGGAGGCCTGACCAGAGAGTGTCAATAATTCAGAGGCATCTATCCATTGGCTAGTCTGGAACTGGAGACCACCTTTTAAACTACACTCAAAAAAATATAAACAAAAAACTTTTGTTATTGCTCCCATTTTTCACAAATTGAAGTTAAAAGAGTGAGTGAGAGAGAGTTTTTACAACTTTTTTTTACGCACACAACAGAATAATATCTTTCATATGTAGAGCAAAAATGTGTTAAAACCCTTCTCCGTTGTTAAGATAATCGATCCACCTGACATGTGTGACATATCAACATGCTCTTTTAAACTGTATTGATTAGTGCACAGCTGTGCTTTTGACTGGTCACAACAAAAGGCAACATTAAAATGTGCAGTTTGATGTTAGAAAAAGCATTTATTAGACACTGAACTATGCACCTCAATTGTGCTATGGAATTATGCACAGATTCTCGAAACATGGGGCCGTGCATCATCATGCTCCAATATTAGGTGATGGACAAATGTGCCTTTCTGACCGTTTGTGCAGAAATTCTTTGGTTTCGCAACCAGCTGTTGCATCAGCTGTCCAGTTGGCCAATCTCAGATGATAATGCAGGTAGAGAAGCCAGATATACTGTATATGGAAGTCCTGGGCTGCCACAGTTACACGTAAGTCTGCTGTTATGAGGTCATTTAGACATTTGAGACAGTTTATGGTCATGAAACATTAATTTCACCAGCAGCAACTGTAGTGCATGCTCCATCAAAACATGCAAGATCTGTGTAAATGTGTTGACTGCGTTCTCTTGATGTTTCTGTGATAAACAGCAGGGCTACAGCTCAGCCACGTACTGACACTGACATTCACACCCCTGCTCTGTCTACTGGCTGTCCCTGTGACACATAGTGTAGCAGATCAGTTTTAGAAGGAGAATCTTTATTAAGGTCACATATCATACAATGTACGACAGAGAAACGTTTAATCCATCCTGAGGGAGCAGTGGGCAATGGTCGCGCCCTGGGACCAATCCAGATCTGAGCCAGTGCCTTGGTCACTATTGTGCATGTTTGATGGTGGTAGAGATCGGAGGAGACCCACGCAAGCACAGGGAAAACATGGAAACTCAGCACAGAAAGGCCCTGCCCCATCATGATTGGAACCCTGGACCTTCTTACTGAAGCAAGAATGCTGCAGTCTCTCTGGTCAGCATCTCCTCACCTCCCCTCTCACACACCATGTAACCCCAGCTCCACGCCCCCCTACAGTGGTCGCCTCATGCAGTCTTCTGCTGGGAGGGAAGGGTTTAGAAGAATTTGGGTGTGCAGTTACACTTTATAGTTCACATTGTCAACAGCGCAGGAAAATAAGTTGGGCGAGGCTAACTCCTGTAAATCTGGCTTTGGTTCAAGAGATTCTATTTCACAAAGTAGGTGTCAGAACTCTGGACTGGTCAGGTTTGTTTCCAGCCTTGGCTTGTAGTCTGGAGCTGCAGTGGAGAAGCTCTGTCAGGTCGTCACTCTGGGGCAGATAATCACCCTGCCATGCTATAGTAGTAATAGTGATGCTCTCTAGTCCCAATGGCCGTGTGGAAAATAGCCTGATAAGGTATCACCAGAGACGAGCTGTCGCTACTAGGTAAATGCATTACATGGTTATGATTTGATATTGTTCAAATCAACTCCACTGAAGCCTGCCAATGATATACTGAGGTCATTGTATGTTCCTATATATTCACCCTAGAGTGAGAAAGAGACTCTATGAGCAAAATGCTGCCTGTGTTGTTTTTTGAGACATTATCATCATTGAGACATACATCATTTAACGCCTCCACTGAATGTGGAGTAGATTTTTAGCAGAACTGTTTTCCCCAGCAAAACTTTTGGAACAGCGAGAGAATCATCATGTAATAAATATCAGTCTTGTGCACCATTTTGGCCCCTAGATAGGAAAAAAAATACATCTGGCATGCACTAGTGGCTTGGGCAATCAGCGCAGCCATGGCCACGCTTGATGAAATGCCTTCTGAAAAGGCCACCTCTTCACATTTGTAAAAGTCACCTTCCATTATCTTCCAATTGTGGGAGTCGGCTGTTCTTTGAGCTCTGTAATGCTATCTTTTACAAGTGTGGCAGGACCAGCCTGACATTTGTAAACAGTCTCTTTACATCCTATTCCCTCAATTCAATGTCTTTATGACCAATCAGATATGGCTCCTGTTCTCCTTATGGCTGGGGCTGCAGCCAGCTTAGGCTCACCGTAAGAAGCCTTCCAGAGTTGCACTCGTTGGTCGAGCTAAATGCCACAGTGTCATCGCGCTGGTATTTCTCAGAATGGCTCCTCCGAATCATGCGTCTCATCCCACTACACTGAATGCGGCTGGATTTAGACGAAACACACTGGACTGATAATAACATGGCGGTGTGACTGGTTGGCAGTTGATTTCAGACAAAGTGTGTGGGTGAAATGCAATGTGTAATTGGCACAGAGAATTGGAGTGTGTGAACTGCAAGTGTGAAAGACAAGCAACAGTCCCCAGAGCATATTGGAAAATCTGCAATCTGTTATGGTTTTAATGGTCGGACAAGAATCTGAATTCACCCAATGTGAAGATGATTCGCATGTGTATTCAAAGTGAGACACTTTCCTCTGCATGTTTCTATAATCATTACCCTATGATGATGGATGATGCAGCCATTCCTCATCTGTATTTCTGCTGGTTTTAATATTTACAAGCTAATTACAGATATTTAAAGGATCATAGACTGTTGACAGCTTAGTCTTTCCAAACTGGAGAGAGCTAAATTACTCTCGGCCTCTGGGAAAAAGAAGTAAAGATTTTTAAACTGTATTAATTCTCACTGCGTTATTGAATATTTTTCCTGTTTCCATGGACACTGTATGTCATTGCAGGAAAGGGACCTGATCTGATGATTGACTTGATAAGTTACAAGTGCAAGAGTCACATAGCTTTAATTACAGTATTATGAAAATGTAAATCTGCTCTTCAAAAGGTCAGTTTCGTTCTTAATTATACGATTCCGACCATTAGTATACTGTATGAAATAAAGGACCTAACATAATCATAGACCTAACCACTGAAACCTGTTTAACTGACGCAGGGGCAGTAGAAACAAACTCTAAATTAAAAAGCAACTTTTCGGCCTCCTTGGATTGAACACAGGGAAGACAAAAAAATGTAGGAAATGTTAGATGACGTCATGTTCTGAGGACACTCTACATGCTGTAACTGAAATTGGGTGCAGACGGGGCAAAGCAAGATAACGTCACCAGAGAAGATAAAGCATGCCGCGATGAAAAACATGTTTTTTATACTCTACCCATGATGCTTGATTCCCTTTTTGCAAACCTCAGGTTTTAGGCTATTTTAATTTACATTAGCCTTGCTGAAGCCACTCTGCTGTGAAGAATGCAGGAAGACACCATGGTAATGTTGCATGAACACTGACTTTTCATTTCTCTTCCAGCAGCAAACATGATACACAGCCTTTCAGAAACTAGTAACTCAAGGGGCGAGGGTGCATTCTCTATTGTGGATCTGTGGACCAAACTGCCCCGCTGCATCACATCAGCCTCCTCCATCGAGCCGTTCACAGGACGGCTCAAGACCAACATTTTCTTTGGCTTTAAATCAAACTTAAAATGCTACATTTGTTTTCCATTACTCAGTGTTTTTATCTTGAACCCTTGAAGCCTTATGCTGGATCTTTTAATGTGTGTACCGTTCACTTGTTTGTAAAGAACTCTGGTCCATACATGTTGTTTGAAATGTGCCATAGAAATAATTTTGACTTGACTTTACTATTATGCTGCAACATGAGCTTATCTGGACTCTTTACAGCTGACTAAAGTAACTTAACTTCCCCTGATAGCATGTACTTTTCCATGTCTGTGGCACTTACTCTGTCGCTGCCCATGGCAAACTCAACAGACTATGTCGCACAAACACTGTTAACGCTGGTAAAGGTTCAGTGCAACGAATTAACCCACTAATGTATGCCTCATCATGTGAATCTTACATTAAGAACGGGTCTCTGAACTGACATCTGAAAAACAGCCAACAGCGTTTGAGTGTCAACAGACGTTGCCCACCCATCTTTAACTTTAGGAGGGCAATGCTGCTGCGTAGATGGCGCCCATGGCAATTACTCTGTGTGTTCATCACCATGAGAGAAAAACACAGCAATCAGATTAATTGGTAATACATAATGTTCATTATAGCAGCTGTATTTTCATATGACAAAGGATAACCACAAAAGGATTTTTTAATTTTTTTTGCCCTAACAATGCCTTAAAGTTGAATTAGCATATTTTCTACATTACTGAATGCACCCGAATGCCATGAAAGAGGAGAGAGAGTGGGCTGACAAGGACTAAAGCCCACAAAATAATAATCCCATTGTTTAGATCCCATCTGGCTGATTCATCGCACCGCCCTTCATGAAGCGTATTCATCAAAATAGTGCAAGAAAAAAAAGTGCAAGCACGGTCATGTAAATTCTGGTGTAGCTGCCAAAATGCATCCCCTTGGACGTGTGCAGGGGGAGGAAGTGGTGCTGTGCTTCTGGCAAAACCTCCACTGGTAGCAGCTAATGTAGCATGCAGAGCCTTAGAGACGCACTGCACGTGCTGTCATTCATTTCCATTATCCCAGAGTGGGAGTGCCAATGGAGATATCAATCAGTCTGTGGATACTCATGCTGAAGCTGTCATGTGCCACCATGCTGGAGTGAGCTGTGACGGATAAAGATGGATGACACGTCCCGACACGGGGAATATCCTTAACAGGAGAATAATTAGCTGAATGCAATTCAAGCAGGACTCAACACTGGATGAATTTAAATCTGGTTTGTGTGGGAAAAAACATGATCAGACTCAGAGGAGAGGAGGCTGCCCATCAAATTTCCAGAGTGATGCAGCAGAAAAAGTGATGACAAAGATAAGCGTCCTCCTGTCAGTTGGCCAGGTCCAGCAGCTACAGAAGTAGGTCATGGTGTGGCAGAGGAACACTTGAGCCAATCACTGGCTGGCAAACAGGATCAAGGTTCTTTTGCTAGAGCCCTACAGCTTTGATGGAGCAGCGTCAGGTGTCTTTTCAAAAGCTTTATAAATAGCACATAGCTGCTCCCCAAGCTGCAGATCTGCCTCCTTCTCGGTGTCATTAAGTCCAATTGGAGCGGTAATTGCTTATAGCGAGGCAGTCAACCACATCGCTGATGGATGGAAGGAGCCGAACAGACTATTTTTGGCAGAGCTGCTACGCCGTTGCGTGGCAGTAACGGGACACCTTTTTAGCAGCGAACCATTTTCTCATCAAATTTTACCTTACAGGTGCTGCCAAACCCCAAATCTAATTTCCTCGTTACAGCATTTAATGCATTTATGCATGAATGGAGAGAAGAAAAAATAGATGGCACCGAAAGATGTTTCGCTGTATCATTTCCTCTGTATGCACGGCATCAGTATCAGAGATCACAGAGTCTCATTGTTGAGCCTTCGCACAATGAGCCATTATAGCCTCCCTGATTGTTTTGTCACAAACATTACTCACCTGAGCAGCAGCAGGCCGCTGAAACCAGACTACCCATCAAAAAGAAGCAGAATGCTTGCACCTATCTTTTTCAATTCTTTCTCTTTTCTCATGGGGGTTCCTCTTTTTCAGAGCAACCAGCCAGAAGGTTATTTTTCACCTCGCCAACTCACCTGTCCTGCAGGCTGCTCGCTGACAGATAAGCCCGGTGGGTTTGCTCCGAGTCTTGTGCCTGCAGATGGCACGGCGGTGCTGATGGGGCACTCTGTTGTGCGCAGAGGGGAGGTCTTACAGAGTGTGAGTAATAGTAACACTATCTGCACTGTGAAATGCCAGCGAGAAATGTAAAGGATGGATGAGCCAGCGCCATGGCAACAAAAACAAAGGGAGGATAGCAGCGTAGCTCAGACTCCCAAGGCGGCTGTTCATGCTCTTTTCCTGGATTTCCCTTATCACAAATAACAAGATGTTCATTGGGGCTGACAATTCATGAATGCTGTGGGCTTCACATGATTTCTATACAACATTTGTATATATGCTGCGAGAATAAATGAGAAAAACAACACACAAGCTGCAATTTGACAATTTTTTTTGCCAGTGCAGATTATTCCCAAATCAGATACAACTTCTTTTGGATGCAAAATTAATTAGATTCTGCCTGAATAATGAACTGTGTGTGTGTGTGTGTGTGTGTGTGTGTGTGTGTGTGTGTGTGTGTGTGTGTGTGTGTGTGTGTGTGTGTGTGCTTGTCTGGAACAGTTTTTACAGGTTTTTAATTAAAAAAATGTTTTCCCCCTCTCACTTTGTAACAAATGAAGCGAAGACGAACGTACAAGCAAAAGATTCTGGAAAAATCAGCAGGGAGAACAGAAATGGGGGGAAAAAAATTGAAGGTAGACTTCAGGCCTAGCTGTTCCCACCATGTCCATGATCTTGGGGTCACAAAGAGACAGATTCCCCGGGGTGGTTACAAAGGGCTCCTCAAGTTCACTTCCTACACTGCGGGAGGAATGGCTGCTCCAGGAAACCTCCTGGGGAGACACAACACAGTGACCTCATGGCTCTGCGGCAGAGCGGGATATGGCAGCCTCCTCCACTGTCCCTCTGCCAGCTGTATATTATTAATCTGCCGGCTGTATATTAATAAACCTCGATGACCTCAACTCAAAGCGCCACTGCTTGTCTGCTGTTTGTTTGTGCTGCCCTTGAAGCTGCTGTGGTCTTAATTCATAATGTTTCATGATGTTCCAGACTGGACAAGGTCAGTGAGGTAGGAGGACAAAATGCAGTTTGTATTTGTTTCATGCTGCTGCAGATATTTTGGAGGTGGTCAGACTGAGGTCATCTAAAGAGAGTTTGTTTTCTGCTGGTAAGAGTCCCATAAAGCCTCACTTCTATCAATCGATTTTTTTAAGAAAAACAAAAGTAGATATACATAATTATGTTCGGAGATTCCCAACAGGATAAACATAGACCATATTAACTCCATTCTATCTTTCGGTATGAACAGAAGAATGGTCACTGGCAATTTAAAGTGATAAAACAAAGCACAAGTTGCTGTACTTTTAAAAAATAGATTACCTAATGGTGACTACTGCCAATAGACGAGCCAAAATGAAGGCATCCCTTTAAAGGACAAGTTCACCCAAAAATGAAAATGTAGCTATTATCTACTTGCCTGCATGCTGATGGAAAGACAGATGAGAAGGGTTCTTCTGTTTGTGTTCTGTGAAGCTCCAGAAATGTTTTGTGGACTACAAAACTTGACGACTGACTTGATGCGAAATGCTAACTTCAGTATGCTGACATCCCTACAATTAGAATGCCAACATGCCAATGATCAGCAGGTGTATTGTTTGCTATGCTCATTGTTTACTTTAGCGTTTTACAGAGCTAAAATTTACAAATTGAGAGTAAAACTGTTGCTGATGGAAACGTCGTGATTTTTTGGTCTCAAAGTATTGGACAAATTGAAACTCTGACCTGATGATGGCAGGAGATGAACAGCCCCATCCTGAGTGTATATACACATTTTTATGCCAATCCATCAAATAGCTGTTGAGATAATTCAGTCAAGACCAAAGTGGTGGAGCTACTGTATACTGACCTGACAGAGTGACATTATAAACCATAAGGCCATACCTCAAGATGGGCGGCAGATTACACCTAGACACACATCCTGGCATATAGACATAAACACAGTTTCCTGTATGCACGCTATGATGCTAAGCATCTTATTGATGGTTGCGTGTTAAGATCAACACAGACCAGGGTCAATAAGGGTCAATTTAACTTTTTAGCAAATTTTGTTGCAGTCTGTGAGGTATAAGGTATTTTCCTTAAATCAAACATAGCAGACACTATTGATTTATTGGAGCATCTATGACAATCTTTATGATATGGATTCAGGAAAACACAGAAGAAGCGAAAGGGAAGCTTATTATTCAGTATAAAATTCAAGGTTTTATCAACACCCCCCTGGTTTGTTGAGACTTCAAACTGAATGAGGAAATGTGTCAAAAAGACATAATTCAACATTTCTACATTCAGGATCAGCTGCCTGGCTTTGGAGAATCCACCAATGTAATCAATTATGTATTGTTAAACGACTGCATCTTAGTTCTAAGTGATATGCATCGTAGGCAACTGGGCTTGTTTCAGTTTCTTGAAGACGTTCACCTCTCATCCAAGAGGCTTCTCCAGCTCTTACTTGCTGGTGGGGGGTTGCAGGCTTGTGTGGGTGTGAACCCTTACAGAGCCATTGAGGTCACATGTGGATAAATATACTGAAGCCGCACATTTGAGTATATTTATAGTCTGTTTATTTGAATCCTGCTTAATGTTTGTGGTGTACATGTGATACTTGATTGTTTTGTCTTCATGAGTAGATTAAAACTACATGGATGTGATTAAGGCCTTGATCATAAATCTACAGTGTACCAACAAACACCTGGATTAATATGCAAGTGGGATAGGCAACCAGTTTATGATACAGTATGTGACTGTGAGGTGAAACTGGGGTTAATTCAGATTAAGGTGATTTAGGATATGCATTAGGGTATTTGACATGGGATGGGATGTGTGTATTAGACTTAATCTACAAATGTGCCACTCTAATTAAGTGACATTCAGCATCCTCGTCTCTGATTCCCCTGACTGTGAAAGCTTCTACCTCCTGCAGGAGTTTAACAGGTCGTGTTAACAGTCCCGAGTTTCTTGCACTCTAGTGCTCCTGTGGCTATTTATACAGTTGTGGAAGTTACTGGAACAAACTAATATATGAGGAGGAGCCACTGCAGGACAAAAAAAACACCACAATATACAAATTAATCTAGACTAACATAGGTATATAAACCTGTTTTTGTATGATTCTCTTTCACTAAAGTACATTCATTTCACATTTTCATTTTTGGGAGACACATAAATCAAGTTCTTCTTGCACTCAAAGAAAAGAAGGCAGTGCTTGAGATTGCCTGTAAACAGAGTTTGTGCCTGAGGTAAAATCAGAGCAGAGACTTTTCTGTAAATATATGAGCCCTCGTGTCAGTGGGCACAAATCTCCAAACATCACACAGATCTTAAGCTGGAATAATAAATCTACCACACTGGATTACCACTGTGCCATCACACACATGCACATTTTATAACTTGATTGCTGCCTTTTTCCTGGTGTCATGACACCACACATGCAGCTTTAATCCACTCTCGAGCTCTGTGATGAATAATGATGCTTTCCATTTAAATCTATCCTGTGTCCTGTAGCTGCAAGTCTTCTTATCTAGCTTCACCACTTCGATTTCATTTGTATAATTCATACCGAAGGATTGTCACGCACATGCAGGCAGCTATAATTTCTAAATATTTGTAGTTTTACAATATGATTAATAATACATCCGGGGACGTGTGCTCCCGTGCCATGGCAAAACATTTCAGAACTACTTTGTTGCGTTGGTGGAGAGAAGCTGCAGATTCCAACAGGCATCTGCTCTCAGAAGTGTGTTACTGCCTGCATCTTTTATAGATATACATCCTGCCCTACAGGAATACTCACATTGCGATCGTTTTTTTTTTTTTTTTTTCTGTCATTCTCCATTTATTCCTCTCTTTTTCACCCTGCATCAACTTTAAATTCCAAATGGCACTAATGTCCTTGGGCTGCTCTTCATCATCTATTTGTTGCGTTAGTGTGTTCGCGGTGAAAGAGACGGGAAAGTTTAAGAGGGGCCGTGTGGCTGCTCCTGACACATTTATTAAAATGTTGCATGTCTCAAGGCTAGATCTCTATAAATAGTTTGTTGAGCTCTTGTAAAACATACTGAACATTATGTGTGTGTGTGTGCATGTGTGTGCCATGAGTGAACACAACAGAGTGACCATCCTGTAATACTCCGGGGATCCGTGTGACGAGTGTTCATCACAAAAACCTGAAGATAAAAATGTCAAACTGTTTGGTAACAATTTATTGGAATATTTTCATTCATACTCTTACTGTGAAGACATTTGTATTCCCCATTGTCAGATCGGACCCACACAGTGACCCCTTTCAGCTGGATAGGCAACATAAGTCCAGTGTGGTGTCAACCTGGGGTCAACTCAGCAATCTGTTATGTAAAAAGGCTCCAAATTAACAACCTTAATACCAGGTCACAGAGGTCAGCAGAGGAGCTGTCTGAAAAATATGGCAGAATAGTGATATGTGTGCTTAAATTACGCAAAGTAATAACATGGCCCATACACTGATGATGTATTGGTCCAATATTGACCCTTTTATTAATATATCAAGCAGTCAGTGGAGTCCAGTCCTTAGAGACAGTTTGTAAAACCTACAATGACATTTAATTTAGACATTCAAATAAGCACGTAAAGTTGTAAATACATTATTAATGGCAGTAACGTACTGTTTTCTATATTACCCAAGGGTGCGTTGTATTAACTAGCCTTATACCATGGTCTGGGTGAATACTCGAGTCTGACTGGCTGGAGGGTGTGAATTAACTTTTGATGTACGGCCACCTCTGGAACACCTCAGGTAGTTCCGGAGAAACTGTCTGTTCACCGTTCTAAAAATGATGCGCTATAGCCTGTATCTAAAGAGTGGCATTGGCATCAGCTGGCTGCAGGCACCTTGACGAATTGAATAGAAAAATATGAATATCTTATTTACAACACAAAACATGGTCCTTCAGCGCATCATCCTCTGAACACCAAATGAGTCAGACAGTTCTGGTCTCTCACTAACATAAAGTGATACTTTACGCATGATCTACTTCAAGCACAGCTTTGAAACTTTCGAGGAGAACAACTGCGAGTGCACTGTATTCATACTTTGGCACAATGATGACTTGAACTATATTAAGCATACTATACCAATTTTGACTGGATGAGTGAACTTTTCTGCATGGGCTTTACAATAAATAAATATATATATATATAGTAGTTACTAATAGTTACACCTGCTTAACATTTTCATTACAAACAAATTCTGAATAAAACACTGAATATTTGTTCAAGTGACAATGGGTAACGGTGTGGCTTTCCTATTATTAAAACAGCATAAAACCAGCAGCACTAGCAGAGGTGTTGCAGGCATTGGTGCACATTTTGGTCACTTGAGGTCAGAACAACAAGCTGCACTTACAACATCAGCATGTTATCACCTTATAATGTTGCCATGACTAACATACCAATACGCCTATGCACACATTAAGCAGACACAGCACGACATTATGTTTCTGTTTTGCTGCCTGCTGTGAAAAAAGAGCAGTTGAACCAAAATAGTTAAGTTACAAACCACAGAACCAAAACAATGACTTTAAAGACGCTGTAGAGGCCCATAAATCAGCAGGGAATTGCGGAATTGGTGAAACCACTGTTATAACAATCCATTGTTAAAACAGTGTTTATAAAACCAGCTTTACATATATAATATGTAACTTTCTGAATTAAAATGTCTGTATATATTATTATTGCATACTTCTATCGTCCCAAATGTTTGATGATAAAGTGAGAAGTGAGGTAACAGTGCTGCTGCTGCTATAACTTCCGAGAGAGTCAGCTTGTGTGGAAGGAAGTCGGTTGGTTAAGTGTGTTATTTTGGTTTTGATTGAGAAAGTCCTTGCAAGTACACACTGTGCTTCTAAACTGTCACCTGGAGCACAAAGTGTCATCATTTCTCTTGCTCTGAAGATAAAACACCAGCAGTCCTGGATTGAGAACCACACCCAAAAAGTGAACTTCACACACTGTGCCGGTATGTCATATCCTGACTTCCCTGTTCTCTGTGGGTGCAGGCTGGTCTAGACAGACTGACAGATTGACAACTGCTGAGAAACAGCCCCTCACATCAGCACCTCCCTCCCCAGGACAGGAGCTCCTCTAGGTCTCATTAGGTCAGACTGGCAGCTCATGTGAAAGGAAAGAGGGCCACGCGCCCAGCCTCCCATGACAAACACCTCCCCTTCGCTCACAGGAGCTCTCATTACTTCTCTCCCCTTCCCTCCGTCCCCAGTCCCTCTCCTACAGGCAGCCGGCTCCATCCATCAGATCTATCGATCCTGTCTCCCCCTGGTGTGGTACCTGCCTGTTTTTGAGACTAAGTGGGAAGGATGGCAGATCTGGCATGATATTTCAGCTTTCCAGTGACAGCCACGTCCCCCAGGGATTTTACAAGGTGAACCAGCGTCTGGGCTTCATGGAGGAAGTGCTCCCCCGTGGATCTAAATGGAGGAGCTCTCCCTCGACGAATTACTAACAATATGGTTTTTCCTGCTTGGACATCGAAGTGATAATCAATTCTCTGATGCTTCTTCTGCCGGTTGCTAGAAAAAAAGAGGGTATCCCATTCCTCTCGACTCTACACATGAGATACCAGCATGAAGCATCTGTTGGCTCAAAACAAACCAAAGCTTCTGATTTTTTCAAAAACGCAGTCATAACAGTTGTGCGGAGCTTGTCAGGGATGTTTCACAAAGGAACATGGATAGCTTAAATCTCCTTAAAGAGATGAGATGGTGTGTCACACAGAGCTACTGCTGGCTTTGATCTTATTACTCTGATGGTTTTTGGGCAGAGAAGCAAGTATAAGCTTTTAAAGCGATTGCCTCTGAGAAAACCGTTTGAGAGCAGTCTGACATGAGCACCAGCTATACTTCAAACTGGGATTAAATTCACAGTAGCCTGCATTATAAGGAAATATTTGTCAATCGAAAATGTGTCCAATGTGTTTCTTGAAGGTTGGTCATAGTGCGTATTTATGTAACACAGGCATTTTTGTATGTTTGATGTGAAAAAAGATTTGTAAGCAAAAGAAGATGGGCCGTAGTCAGGAATTCAGATAGAGACAACAACAAATTCTAAAGAGACACAACAAATGATGTCTCTGTAATGTATTTAATTATTTGTCTTATGCCATATTACATTTATACACTCAACTGCTTAAAGTGATAGTTCGGGTTTTTTGAAGTGGGGTCATATAAAGTACTTATCTATAGACGGTCTGTTCCCTACCGTAATTGCCGATCAGCACAGCCTCAGTTTGGAGAAGCAGAGAGCCGCTCCAGCCCAGACGCTCAGCTTTGTACTGCAGTGAACGGAGTCCAGATGCAAAGCGAATTTTAACCACCTAAAATAAGGCCCACCTAAAAAAATCTCTATC
>OMLP01043537.1:12066-27695 GCA_900302685.1 Spondyliosoma cantharus | reverse complement strand
GACAAGACAATTTGTCTAAAAGTCAGTCTAACAGTCAAAATGAAACACAATTGAGTCTACAAGGGTAAACATTTAATTTGGGCTGGGACTTTATCGCGTTAATTACGATTAATTAATTACAAAAAAATAACGCTCCAAACAGCGCGGAACGTTGCTCGTTGCACGAGTTCCTGCCAAACCCGTAATACTGATGCATAGTGCACAACACGAGAAATGGAAACCGATGAGAAGTCGTTGTTGGGTTCGGTTGGCGGAAATTTTAATTTAAAAACTACCGGCACAGTTGTGTGCAAATTGTGCAAGAACGAATTTGCCTATCACCGGAGCACTTCCAGCCTCCGCTACCACCTCAAGCCAAACATGTTGCAGCTAGCACAGACAACGCTCCTATTTCGAGCAGGAAGTGTCGCCAATCCACACTAGACAAGATGACAGGGCTCAGAGCCAAAATGAGTCCACGATTGACAAATTAACAAAGGCACTGGCGAAGTGGATTGCAGTGGACTGTCGGCCACTCTCGGTGGTACATTCTGGAATGTACTGTACTAAGTGCTGTTTTCTTATTTTAATAAACAAAAACGAATGTGTTTAAGACATAGAAAGTTTACAAAAAGTCATGAATATAAAAGCTTGAATATAGCTAACTTGAGTTTAAGTTTGCGCCTTGTGAACAATGCTATCATAATATTCTTTATTCATATTGCACTTTATGTTAACACTCAGTGATGTATACACAAATACTTTTTAATCCTTTATTATATGGCCAAATTTGGACCTTGAGGTTTGATTATCAAACTAAAGAGAAGTAAGCCTTCCTAAAAGAAAAGGAATATCAGAATATAGCTGTGTATTTGTGAAATATTCCGAGCTGAGGAAAATCACTGGTGCACAAACGTCCTTGGCTAATAGGCTGTGCGAGGGGTTCAACAAACCATAGAAATCCAGACTGATCTGACCGTGTGAAATTGTAAGTGCAAGTGTAGGAAGTAGGGCGAATTACTCAAGGTGCAGCATCTGGCAATGATTAGTGGCCATTAATTGGTGTTAACTGGTGCTACTAGTGTTTACAGAGTTGAAGGATAATTAGCTGGGGGTCAACTCAGGGCTGAAATTAACATGTCAGAACTCCGCAGCTGTCTCATGACAACTAGGCGAGGCAGTGGTGGGGTGCACCAAATTTGTTGGCAGCATAGTGTAGGATTATGTGGATGTGTGTGTGTGTGTCATGTGGATTAGTATGTCTATGTGTGCAAGTGTGTTTGGGTGAAAAAGAGGAGGAATGAGTGTTTGTGTGTCCGTCCTGGTGCGGATCGCCACATGACTCAGAGTGAGAAAAATTAAGCACCTCAACAATAGCTCTCAGCAGGACCCAGACTCGACTTGCCAGAGTAAACAGTGAAAAGAAATACTCCAGCCCAGTCAGCCAGTCTGCAGTGTGTCCGTGGGGGCAGCTATTGCAGAGATCCAGCTGCAGCACCTGCATAAACACTAAAACTCAGTGGGGCCAGCCACCGCACACAGCTGGGGACATACGAAAGCACCGTGTTGGGTAGAATGAAGAAGACGCCGCGCTACAATTGGATGCTATTGTGGGAAAGCTGATGCACCATCCAAAAGGGCGGACATTGTCATTCAACAAACCGGGGTTGAGGGAGACAGGAGAAGCAAGTCAACATATCATCCCTGGTGTTGGGAGCATCCGTCACAGCACACGTTGAGCTGATGGGGTAGTTGTAGTTCCTTTAGGCGCCAGTTGATAGTTCCTAAGTCTTTTTCTTTAGCATTACCCACAAGGCTACACTTTTCACTTTCACTTCATGTTAACGATCAATCATTTCCCTTTCTCTAGGTCAGCCTTTCTCAGGGCCCACCCAAACTCTTAATTACATCTGTGATCCCCTCATTTACATGGTATAAGACACAATATAAGCCCAAATGCCAAAGTCTTGCCCTCCTGTTCGAACTGTGTTTCCTTAAAGTGAGCGTTATCATCGTTTTGGCTGGTTAGCAATCCCCTTCCTCCTCTATGTCAACTTGTGAAAAAAGCAAACAGGATTCTGCTCCCTATGCTTTCACCAGCAGACAGGACCACCTTGTCATGGACTGTTCTCTGTCCATTACTGGATAAAGTGGACAGGGATACCAGCAAATGTATTTTCTTTGAACACTGCATGAGGAGGAGAAGGATGAGTAACTGGCCCATCGTTCTATAACAGTGTTTGCTGTTGGAATAAAGGGCTACTTAACACTTATTTTGGTACAAAAAAAAGAAAAAAAAAATAAGAAACAAAAATCACTTACAGCAGCTTTAAGGTTGGTAGGTGGCACACATGTCAATGGGAAACAGACTTGAACACAACACTACTTTTTTACTGGAAAGATGTAATTATACATATTTGATGGGAATTTCAAACTGAATTTGAACATAAATTGAACATTAAAAACATCCATGTGACATTATGTTTTGTAAATGACCTGCAGTACCTTCAGAGCAGAATGACAGATTTACCACTTAGATGTTTGCCCCATGGCCTTGTTTTTAGATGATAGCACTATGAGGCCTAATGGTGGCAGATTCACCTTCAAAATTTGTAGCAATTTGTGAAACAATAGGTCCCTGATTTCAAACAGAGGGAGACAAAACCATCGATTTTGTCTTCAGTTCCAGCGTGCTGGCTCGTTAAGATAACAATAATGAGTCGGCTGAAGCTGAAACACTGTCTCTGTTGGACTTTTTAGCATTTACGACTGTCTTGTTTTCAAATGAGACTCTTGAAAAAGGGGACATAAGCAGGCCTATGCACTTGATGGGTAGACGTGGAAGGAGGCTAAAGCTGCATGTCCCAAAAAAATGGTATCCTGTTTTTACTCTTATTGAGACATTTGGTTTGGTGAAACAGCAAACACGTTTACATTTCCTATTGGTTTTGTGTTCATTCTAAACTTTGTTTCCTACCTGAAACCTCCAATGTAAATCAATTATTTTCAAGTCTTTGCCACCTGCTGCATTTGACAAAGGGATGTCTGCCCTGATGGCCCTGACACATCCGAACCCTCCCCACACACTGGAGGATAACTCCCAGCCATCAGAGTCACCATGCTCTGATACAGGATAATGACTGGAGCAAAACGGGACTAAATCCATTGTATGATAACTTATCTTTCCAGGTCTGTGGGACTTTTTTTTTCTCCTTATATGAGGCCTTGCGTTTTATAAACCCCAAATTCATTTCACTCTGTATCTGTGCTGATACAGTTTCCCCGTCAATGAGAGAGAACTCTGGGGCCGGGAGATAGAGAGGAGGAGAGAATTCACACACTGCAGGCATAGCAGGAAAACTGAGATAAGAATATTAAACAGGAGGAAGAATTCTGTCTTCTCCGACGAAAACCAATAATATGACTGAGGATAGAAATGAAAAGGGAACACTCAAATTCAGTCTCAAAGAATTCTGATGACACATTTTGGGGTGTGTTTTTGTAAGCATGTGTGTTGTAGGACAGTGAATTATGAAACATTGTTTTACGGGATGATATTTCTATCTAGAATTTGAGCACTACATCAGAATTCAGAATTCTGCCCACTAGAGCTCGGCTTCCAATGACATATCTGAGTCAATATTTCTGATCTGCAATCAGAAATGTAAGACAAATTCTGACAATGTAACTGCTGCTACAACCCACATCTACGAACCAACCGATCCGAATACAGTTGGAAAAACGTTGCCGAACACCCAGACTGGATTGTTAATTATTAAAGTGTGAGAGCTGCACAGATGGATGAACTGCTGAAGTGTCACTGCATACATATGTCTTTTTCTACACTACAGTTCACAAGGAATTTATTTCATAATCTCATACATCTGAAGTGCAGCCTGGCAGAGATACTTTCGTCATAACTATCTGTCATGCAGTAAATCTAAGATCTTTATTATGATACAGTGTGTAGGGGTCGTAGAGTCCCTTTAAAATCTGCATTTACAACATATTAAATAGACATATTAAGCTCTATATTCATGTGAATGCGTTCTGTTTATTGTTGATCACTAGCTTGCTTTGAAACATTAAAAGTAAGACAGGGAAATGTAGAAAGACAATCTCGCTGTTTACAACTGACACTCAGTCAGAAAATTAATCAGTCCCCCTGATGATGACTGCAAATTGCCCGAGATTATGTTGACACGTCTTCATTGCTGCATGTAGGAGGAGGCGATGGCAGCAGAGCTGCCATTTAGCCTGCCAATGGCCCCTGGGGATTCTTCTTCTCTAGCATTCTTTTTAATGTCTGGCAATTAGAGGCCATCTAACTGCCTGAGAGAAGGGGAGACGGAGAGAGAGGGGTGTAAAGGAGTGAGATTCAAAGATGGAGACAGAGAAGACAGGCACACACATAAATAGATCTCAAAAACTAGATGATCGTGTTAGGAAAACAGCCAAGCCTTAACTCTGTTTCATACTGTCTCTGTGGTGCGGTCACTTAAAACATCAGCCATTTGTACCGCTGAAATTCAGTTTAATTTAACAACAGCTTCTCAATCATTGGTGAAATCTCTACCCCCTAAACTAACAGGCCCTGAGGGAATTCCTCCCGTCTCCTCCAAAGTGTTGTCTATACATTACAGTGATGTGCACAGTCCACACACTGCAACTGTTCATCAGGCAAATCCATCCTGCTTGCTTTTCATTCGCACTAGCAGTTGATGCTAATGCTTTCCATATCTATCACTGTGACAGGCACAGCACGTTGGTTTGTTTCACTCAACGGGAGAAATTAATCACACACATTTAGTATAACAAGAGAACATTTGAGCTCTGCATTAACTACGCTCATGCTGCTTTTGATGGCCATATTAAGATAACCTTCTTATTGAGGCTATTTGTTAACAGCTCTAACTAAACTGTCATCGCTTCTGGTGTCGCACATTTATGACTCACAAGTGCTTAAATAGTATAAGCATAGGATTTTAGGTCTGCTTGTGTGTAATTTCAGTGTCACATCCGTGAAAGTATGCACGCGAGTATGCAGCACAATTTCCTGGGTGATATTTCTGTAGTTAAAAATAAGATAATTGTCAAGTGTCATTCAAATACGTCTCCCATCAAGGGGTTGTAAGTTCTCGCCATCAATGAAAGCTTCAAGTGAAGCAGAATGCAGGCACATTATAAGCAGATTACATCTATTAGTTACTGCTGTGCTGCATGCAAATGGCATGCCCATGGGAGAGCAGAAAATCATTTTAAACTTCAATAAGTTACAAGCGGTGGCAAGTCTCCCCGTAATCTGCACAATGCCCCAGGCAGCAATGAGGCTGGATGCAATTAGGGTGGAAATAAAATTCTACACAGTAAACAAAGGAAAAAAATGTAAAAAGACTGATGAAAGAGAAATGAACATCGCAGAGTGAGATTGCCTCTTCTTTGATGAGGTCGGCTGTTGCTTCCTTTAATTGTCGCAGCATTATGCTACTCTTTTCAACAAGGATAACTATGCAATTTGTTGTAAATCTGCAACAAAGACATGTCAAACTAATGTGACTTTTTAATTAATAGATCATGTGTCTTTGTCGCCCGAAAAACATTGACATGTTCATCCGCAACATGTTTCAGTTTTAGGGAGATGCAGCCTCTATGCAACATTCAAGTTTGCACAAAGTCTCTGAGACGATTTTTGTAGTGGTGGAAGAAGTATTCAAATAATTCAAAGTTTCAAAAGTCAAAGTAATATGCCACACAATACAAATGATCAGTCCTGCCTTTAAAACTGTACTTAGATATAAGTATTAGTGACAAAATGTACTAAAAGTATCAAAGGTAATAATACTATAATGCTATACTATAGTATAGTATACTATGGTATGGTATACTATAATTGATATTATTTCATTATTATAATTGATGTATTCATATGCAAATAGGGCTCTTATGTTGTTAGAGCTCATTTTCACTACTTTACATGGCTGGTTGTTTGATTAAGAATAATACATCCCATTTTATAAACAGTCAGATGTTTTGTATGTAAATTAAGATCTGCAAAGTAACTGCTAATTTCACCTGTCAGATAAACGCAGTGCAGTAAACACTGCACAGTGCTTCCCTCTGAAATGGTAGTAAAAAGTTCAAAAGAGCGAAAATGTGCCTCATTATGATATATTCTATTGTAATTGGGGCTGTCACGACATCAGATATTCATGACAGAGTTATGTAGCCTGATGAATTCACGATAATATTAAATATTATTGTGATATCTATAACATTTGAAAAAAAAGAACTGTCTGTCAAATTCATCTGCATAACTTTGTGTGTTTCGTCTCGGGGAAACTCAAAATATGAGTGCGTGGAGGTGAAGCGAACAAATACACTTGACTGTGACAAAGTAGGAACGGAGAGAAACGGATCTTTTTTAAGAGACACAGTATTATGAGATGTCTATTTTTAAACACAGTGTCTTCATTTTACTTTTAAATGTCAATGATCGTCAATACTGGCACATCATGACACCTATAAATGTAATATTCTGTAGCATTGTGTGAGTAAATATACTAATGTATGTGTCATCACTGATCCTCTACAACATAGTGAAATGTAACTGTGTACATTTACTGATGCACTGTACAAATTTGAGGTCCATATCATACATCTTTATATTTCGGCTTCACACCTCACAGGACAATATTCTTCTCTGTACTCTACTACATTTATCAGACAGTTTTCTAATAAACAGAACAACTAAATAAACTATTTAAAAATCCTCTTGGCAAGGGCGTCACTTTGTGTTGAAAAGTGGTGGGGACGTAGGGCCTCAAATGAAGAGACACTGTTATATTTTAAGCTACCTAATGTGGGCGTCAGTATGAATTCAAGTAGATAATTACGACAAGAAAAAAAATGCATTTTGGCATATCAGAAGGACATACAGAAGCCTTGACTGTTACTGAGTCGATGATACATTAATACTCAGCATGCAATGCACAATAATATCGACCGACCATAAAGTAACAGTCACGCATCAAATCAATAACTTTGGCACGGAGTCAATCGAACAATGCCAATATCATACTGTGGAAAGCACCAGCGGATGCCAGTCAGCCATTTTCCTTTCTTAATCTACATTTCTTGGTTCTCAGGACATTTTTAATAAAGTATGCCATTTAAAAAAAGTGATGGGGATTATCACAAGGCTGAGAACAGGATGTTTTTCTGAGCTCTAGAAAAGTTGACCTTTTAGAGATACAGGACCGCGACTCTCCAAACATGTGCTGATCTTCTAAATATAATATAGTCTATTACTGTAGATTAAACTACATGACAATATATAAAGTAGTTGCAATGAGCTCAACCTCAAACAAAGAAAGCATTAAATGTTTCGTGCACATTAAAGCAGCAGTAATATTAATTAATTTACATCATATTTGAAAATATGGCAGACAAAGACGGACAAAGTAAATTTGTATACATGATGAGTACTTTTAATACTGATACTTTTGATACATTGTGCTGAGAAAACGTACGTTATTTTTATATGGTTTTGAAAACTGCACATTTAGCCTACTTGTTGTGGAGTATTTTCATATTTTACTGAAGTAAAAGATCTGTATTCTTCTGCCACCACTTATTATTTGTATAACTGTTTGACAATTTTCACAACACATCTTCATTTCGCTGAAAACTTTGAGAGGAGCCACAGCTTTGGTATCCAGACGGGCTTGCGTGAACAGAGTGGGTGTGTCCTCGTCACATGCTCCTCCAGTGTTATTGTCTCAAAGTCCCGCCCCCGCGCTCGTGCTATTGGTGAACTAGACAAATGGCCGTATATGATTGGAGGACAGAGCTCCCCCGTCCTCATTGTTGACGCGTAAAACCAGGAAGTCGACATTGGAGAAGTGGTGTGTTGGCATTCTGGAGAAATTCTGGACCCAAGTACAATAAATCTGTCAACACGGTCGTCCTCGTGTCCACGTACAGCAGCCAGGGCGTCGTGTAATGCAGGGACACTTCTAATGAGCGACGTGTCCTCTCGGTAGACAAGAGCAGTAAGTGAGTATGTTCGTGAATGTATTTACTGAAGGCTGCATGGAGGCAGTGCTGATGGGTGGAAGTCTATCCTGCTTACTTCCAGGAACCCTCCTAAAAGCTGTTTTATAAAAGTTGCACATACTCGTACTCAATTCAGTGGAAGAAGTATTGAGATATTTTCCTAAGATGTAAGATGTACTATGCAGGATTCATTCAAAAATAATCCCTCTGCATCTTCTTTCTTTCTTTCTTTCTTTCTTTCCTTTTTAATTATATTGTCTGTCTGTAAAATTCTGATGCTGCTGCAACAAGCAAATTTCCCCGTCTGCGGGACATTAAAGGATTTCTGATTCTGATTCTGATCACTCAAGACCCATGAGAAGATGTGTTTGTGTCTGTTTCTGCAGAGACTCTGCCCTCTGCCTTTTCTTCTCCTTTCTTTTCTTTTCTTTTCTCTTCTTTTCTTTTCTTCTCTTCTTACTTCGCTGAGTTCAGGATGCTTCCGAGTGTCACGCATCTTTCCATCCTTCTTCGGAATACGTTCTGGACATGTTGTGTTTGCAGACAGCAGCCAGCAATTTTACTTTATACTTCATGGACAGTATAAAGTAAAATTAAAAGAACTCTATTCAAAAAGTAGTAGTGGTGTCATTAGTGTCATCACAGTTGTTTTTTCCAACCAGTTGTACAAAATTCTAAATTATTGATAGAAAATGAATGTTTCTGCATCCAAGGAAACGAAAATATCAAATTGATTTTCTGTTCCGTCGCTTCAGCTTTACTTGGATATACCATTTACAGTTCATGACAATTTATGACGTCAGACTTTATAAGCTCCTTGTATGGTATGGCCGGAAAACCCCATTTAACCCCTATTTAAAGCTGTCAAATAATTGTTGTCAATTAAAACGTGCAGTTTTTGCCCCTCACATGTTATCAAGTAGAAGTATGGGGTGGCGTGAAAATAAATGACTCTCAGACTTGCGCTCAATAAAGTACTTCATTAATTTTACTTAATGACCTTAAACATATCCAACCTCATTAAAAGTTTCATTAAAAAGAGTGTTCTGTTTTGTTTAAGCTGTTTTGGAAAGGACATATTTTATTCAGCCCGATTATATCAGTAAGAGTGAAGTACATTTTTAAGTTGAATCATCATCTCTCTAACATAGTTTGGACAGAAGTAACAGTGTAACATCAGACTGTCTGACTACGTTACTTGTAGCGAGATGTACCTATTAAACTGGCACTGGAGTGTATTTTTTACCCAGCATTACCATTGCTCCATTGCTTGCATAACTTCTGGATGGAAACTGTATACTAGATACTGTTTTGGGGTTCTCGAGATGCTCACAGTATTTCCCAACATGAAACTTAACAGTGTAACCTTTTGCAATACTTCTCAATGAGGAGACATTAGCGCTTAAATCAACCAAATTGCACAGTGCACATTGTTTAAGTTTACTATGGTATTTTTTTTTTTTATTACCAGGGATGTCATCTTGGCCTTCTGATTAGGGGAACAACTCTCACTGAAAGCCAACATTAAAAAAAAATGTCTTGCTCGGCCTAGTTTACATTTCCAGTAAATTGAGGTAATGATTATGACTAGAATGTAATATCAGCCTTGTCATCAATGTGTAAAAGCTTCAAAAATGGACAAGTAAGGATTATTCTATCAGCACCAACAGTGCTCCTAACGCTAAGAATTAGGGCTGCACAATTAGTAGAAATTGTATTGAACTGCAAGCTCTTTTGATGAATGTTTGACAAAACGGCATTACAGTGACATGCTGTAGCGCTGCAGAGGTGCCCTGACCTACAAATCTTGTTCTCCAGATGTAAGAAAATGTGTGTTTGGTAAAGACCCAAATAAATGTCACATCATCGTCGTTTTTAAAAATTTTCTCAGCTAAAATGAAAGTCGTGATGCAAAAACGATCGTTCCCACCATTCGTGAATCATATTGCAATTGTTATATCCGTCAAAATAATTGCAGAAGATTTTTCTAACACAATCGTTCATCCATTCTAAGTATGCTTAGATATTTTCTGTTGTGCCCATCGCCTTTCTCATATTTTTTACACCCCACTCGGCTGCATGCAAAATAAACTGTGAAATTTATATGGTGCACTGACAACAGGGGATGACGGGGGTTTCAAATGTGTTCCCAATTCAGGTACAACATTATGATGCTGCTGCACAGTAGAACATAGCCGGCAAATCGGAGAGCCCACTGTGTCCAAGTGTAAACATTACATTTGGACAATTTCCTCTCCTCCTTTTGTTCAGCTCTCACTTCCTTTAATTTGCTGACTCTGGTTTCCAACCGCTGGAGAACAATAACTGCGCACACGTCCTCCTCCTCTGCTGGCACCGACAGCGCTATAAAATGTAGCTGAAAACAGTGTTTTTAGTATAAGGTAAAAACTCAGGTCTCTCAAGGCAGCGGTCTCCCACGAGAAGGTATCAGTCAGCACAAGCAGCCCAGCCACGCTCCTTGAACATGCTAATTCAGTCTCTTTCCTCTATTCCCCCGGCTGCACCTCTAGACTCCTCACGACTCCTGTTCTTCTAGGATGCACATAGATGCCTTTTTTTGCTTTTTTTTTCCCGTGTTTGCTTCTCCGTTCTCCCCTGTGCACACCCGCTTGCACATTGCTCTCCCTGTCACACTTAAACGTGCATAAAAAAAATGATAATCGGTAATAAAAAATGCTAATTATCATTAGGCTTGCAGGACTTGATGGCTTTTGAGTATTATTTTGTCGGAGTGTGTCGTGCATGTCTTTCAAATCCTTCTGGCATGGAGCAGGTCAGAAGCTCTTCAGTATCATTAGAAAGCGCAGTGTCTGCCCCTCGACTCATACTCGCTTTTTCCACTATTTTAAACAAAAGGCTACGATATTGATTGATGTGGTGTGTTTGTGAGGAAACCTGTCTGGAATTCAGAGTGCTTGCTGAGAAACAAGTATGTTGGACGAATGCAGGAAACACACACACACGGTGAGTTTGCACGAGCAGAGTTATTTCTGGTCACAGTACGTCCACGTATACACAAGCGTGTTTTGATGTAAATGCAATGCAATTATTCTGTCACACAAGCACAGCAGCACTCTTGTGTTGCTACACATTGAGCCTAAGGATACTATTTGTATTATTCCGAGCTCTTTCTCTTTACATATTCCTGCGAGCTGTCAGGGTAATCAAAGAGAGCTCATGGTGCGGGGGGAAATGGTGTCGGACTAAATGAGCTGGATAGGAAGTGCACATACTGTGAACATAACACACGTGGAAGGTGGTGAGAATTAATTTAATTATGTCTAGCAGATGTATGTGAAAGATAAACCATCTGCCTGATCAAAACCGACTACTCTCCCCGATATGTGATTGTGTATTAACTTGAATCCTTCCTGCAGATTTCACACGTTATCTCAGGCTGCAGTAACGGGAATGGAGCTGCATCCGCGCTTGATTAAAGTAAATGATCAGGTGTGAACATTGAGACCCAGCTGTTTCACTCAGGAGGCTGCTTTTCTTCCCGTTTCTCCTCAGGCATAGGAAGGATAATGGGGAGGAAGGACGCCAGTGCGACCGGACTACCAGTTGATCAGTACCGGAAACAGATTGGTGAGTCTTGATTTATCGCTTAATCGATTTGTTAACGAACAGTCAGTTGGTCAGTAAACTGATTCTCTTTGGGTTGGGGACAAAACAAGTCACTTGAAGTCGTCATCTTGAGCCTTGAGGAAAAACTGACTGACATTTTTCAACTCATCTAATAACTGCGAAAATATTCTACAGATTAGTCATTAGAAGATGAAAATAATTCTTACTTATAGCCCTTGGTTAGTGCTGACCGATAAATTGTATTTTCATCGTTATGGTGATATAAACAAGTTCAATAAAACATATCACATATAATACAAATGACAAAAAATAACAAAAGTCTCCCTGAAACACAATGAATAAGAAAAATCATTTTATTTACATACATATAATGCATTCACATTATTCGGCTGAAGCCCCCAGCTAGCTGTCAGCTACCCTCAGATTGATTGGTGTCAATTTGGTGGCGACTGTGAGTTTAGCTAGCTAAAGGACTGTAGAAAAAAGAAAAGAATTAATATAGGCACCTCATATGTTTTTATTTATCACAAGCAGTATTGGGGTAGTTACTCAAAAAGGTGATGCAAGAAGTGATGTAAGAAGTAATGCGTTACAATGCAAGTTAAGAATAAACGTTAAATCTCACTTATACCCACATATCAGTCCTGTCCTAACAAGGAGGACATACACTTGGTGGTGAAAGCCAGCCCAAAGTGCACTTCACAGATCAAATGTTATGGGATTACAGTAATGTGTTACTTTGTACGACATCACACCCAACACTGATTGCAAGTCGTATCATCAGCGCATTATTGAAGAAGGTTTTCCTCATATTGTAGAGGCCTGTTGTCAGTTGATTTAATATTTTGACATTAGTTGGAAACAGATCTAAAGAAATACTCCGATTGCTTTTCTTTGTTTCATAACATACAATACATTTGCTGGACTCTTTGTGTACTAAATGATTGATGGTTCAATCAAACTCATTGTATTAACTGGCAATTAAAACAATAAGTTCTGTAAATTGGTTCATGATGCTTTCTGACAGATGAGATTGGTCTTGAAGTTGTTGTGTAACTCCATTTCAACTAAAATCATAAGTCACTGCTTGATGTGGGCAAT
Organism: Spondyliosoma cantharus; assembly: GCA_900302685.1. Taxonomy (NCBI): domain Eukaryota; kingdom Metazoa; phylum Chordata; class Actinopteri; order Spariformes; family Sparidae; genus Spondyliosoma; species Spondyliosoma cantharus. The sequence goes on along the minus strand of OMLP01043537.1, from coordinate 14,951 downwards.
TTTACTGCAACACAGTAATCAACTCTCTGTTCTTTCATTGAAACCAGCTAATGTCACACTCAATAAATCACAAAAGATACTGCAGCGAGCAGTTCTTCGGTAGTTTCACAAACTGCCTAACAGCCGAATTCTTTTGAAGCCTTTTTTTTTAATCAATTTTGCCAAAATTAGCATAATCTCTTTGCACAGTCCTGCAAACTTTTCCAATTTGTTCTAGATTGAAGAAAGAACTTTAACCAGACTCATTGGATTAGAACCAGAATACAAGCTTCGGAAGTAATTGCACTTGGAGAGGGAGCATCTGAGATCACAACACTGACGGACAGTGAATTCCACACTTAAAAAGCTCCCCCTTTGATTTCATGTCAGAAGCTGTTTTGTCAAAGTTTAATACCGCTCTAATCCTGCGGTATTTTGTTTCCCCATCTCGCCCCTTACATCACAAAGGCCTAACTAAGGCAATATGGTCGGTATCAATCAAAAGTTTGGTCCCCTTCAGCATGCCAGCTGTGGTTGCTTGAAGATCACAGCTTATATCATGTCTTTTTGTTTTTGTTTTCCTCCTGTGGAGCATACCAAGAGGTCGCCAATGGCAAAGCTGGATAATTGTAAGCAGCTATGACTGACGAAAGGGTGTAGAAAGGGAAGCTCTGTTCTACTCACAGTCTAAAAGTTTGTCCTTCAAATCCCAGGAGTGGCTTGTTGCACACATGAAATGAGACTGAGTTGTTTATTAGACACAAACGGCAACCCCTCTAAGATCCAAGGAGGAGTTTTGCACCAAATGGAGAGAGGCTCTAACTGAAAACCTGATAGTGATCTTGAGTTTGCTATAAGAATATTTAGGAATGTGTATACTGTAAGGGCTGAAATAACTGGGAGGAAAGAGAGAAAGAGTTCCTTTTATAGAGATAACAACAATCACAGCTATTGAAGATGAACTGAAGAGAGACAGAGAGTCCAGGAGATGTAAGTTGTAAATCTAACAGGGCACTTTTGAAAACTTTTCCATTGGCACTTTTTGCCATGATGAGTCCGAAATGGACCCTTTTTGTGAGTCCGTTCAGGTTGCTGGACCTCATCCAAGTGGCTTGCAGTGATCAGATGAGCTTTGTGATCATTCAGGAATGAACAGTAGCAGTACATGGAAAAGGGGGTTTGGACTACCAGATATGTGCATGGTGTTCCAAAAAGGAGACCTCTGGTTATGGAAAATCAATAGTAGTCCTTTTCCCATTCATATTTTCCCTTAGATCACCTGCTTTTATACATTAGGAGAGCAGTAGTGTTGCTTTCGTCAACGAAAATTATGACTAAATATCGTCGTCAACGAACCTTTATCACGTGACGGAAACGAGACAAGACACAACGTAAATGGTGGTCATGTGACAAAAACTATAATCAAATATATAATGCAATATTGTTGACGAATAAAAACGGGACTAAATGTGGTTTACAAAATAAAAACTCGCTAAAATATCTCTTCATTTTCGTTGGCCAAAACAAGACGAGACGAAATGTTATAACGTTATTTCGTCTCGCTATTATTATTATTTTGCAATATTTCTGTTACCTGAGTCTCAATTCAGGGGCTGCATCAGGTCGCACTGTGCAGGCGCAGGCGACGGCGACGTCTCTTCCTCAATCCCCACTCGCGCGGCATTATTTAGAAGATGCAGCTGCGGTGGGTTAACGTTAACGACAACTCAAGACACAAAGTTAAGTCTGACACAAAGAAAGGGACCGATGGCCGGCCAGCCGGGTTTGGTGTTTCCCCCAGTGTCTCTCCTGTCAATCTAAACCTGCTGACAGATCATCTGACAGAGATCCTGACCCACCAAACATCCTGGAAAGTGACAAAGTTAAGTTTTTTGCTCTAAATTACATAATTACATAATCACCATCAGTAAACTGGACGCTGTCTGACTCCCTCACTCACGGGGACGGAGGCTGTTTTCCGGGGGAAAGTTCACTGAAGTCTCGGTCGGATGGCTGACCCTCACCGTGACTTATTTTCATCACAAACACTCCGTGAGTTAAAGTTTTTTGCCGGGGACAGATGCTGTTTTTAGGGCAGAAATGTGACGAAGAGTCGGTAGGACGGTCGGGAGGACAGACAGGAGGAGTCATCAGTTTTCGTCAACTAAAACTAGACAAAAATAGTCATGGATAATTCTGACTAAAATAAGACTAAAATGCTCAGACTTTTAGTCGACTGAAACTTGACTAGACTAAAAAGAGTATAAACGTGACTAAAACTAATAAAACTTCGACTCGACTTGATGGCGACTTCATACATTCTCAGGCCATGAATGAGAACAATACATCCCATCAGTCAAGACTGTCAACCACCCAACTCAAGAGCGGAGACATGTTCAGTGACGAGGTTAGACATAGATGAGGAAAACCCAAATGACTCATTATTTAATTAAATCCTGACCCGAGAAACTCTCTGCAACGATGGCTGGCTGAGCACATTTCTTGCAGCCTATATTATCTAATTTGCTATCCTACTCTAAGGATTCTGGCAATTTCTTTGATCAGTCGTCCAAAGTGAACATTAATTCACAGGATTCTGACACCCTGCCAGCTACCTTTTTAGATGTGTTGTCCTTGAGGTTGTTTTCTTGACTAGAGACACCGACTTCTCTCTATACCATAATTGTGTCACTTGAAAAAAATGACAGTAATGGAATGTCTTCATTTATTGTATGACCGGTAAGTCATAGAATATAGAAGAGTTTCAGAAGATGCAGTATATTATTTAACACCATCGTGCTATTGGAAGGCAAGACGTGAAGTCTGCCAATGCAAGGTATTCTCAAGAAACAATTCACCCTGTCTTTTATCAGCTATATATTATAAGTATTTTGTACTAATACCCC
>OMLP01043537.1:0-12046 GCA_900302685.1 Spondyliosoma cantharus | reverse complement strand
CCCCCCCTTCTGAAGATTGTGTTATGCCAACTATGGTGTGTTCTTGTCCCCTTCCTCTCAGTCGATGATCTTTTGTTGGCCCCTGGTGATTCACATCCTCTGATTATTCCACATTTTAAAATATCCTGGTGTTGCTTTTGTGGTAACTGGACCCGTGAGAGCTACATTTTCGTTGTCTAAAATGAAAAAAGAAAAAAAAAAAAGTTGTGGTTATTCAGACAGCAATAGCAATACTTTTCTTTCTCTGGCACGTGATGGCCTGTTTTTCAATTTCTCAGTCTTGTTTACTCGACAACGCTATAAGGGCTTGGGTCTCATAAAGCAGCGTGATGGTTGTATATATTTTGAACTGAAGAATAGGATTATTTAGCCCACAGGTATCCCTTAACCATCTGCTATTGTGTAAACCTGGTAGGTTCAACAAATGAGAGACAGACATAACATAACAAGCTCATCTCCCACTGTCACATCCCCTACCAGGGCTGCAGAAAATCTTTCTTTCTCCTTTCCCATTTAGTGTTTTCCTTTCTCGGCAGATCTCATCAATTCAAAAATGTGTAACACAGGTGCTCTCTCTGCCTCCTTTCAACCCCTCAATTTCAACCATTCTTCCTTCTTTTTGAGAAGAATGGCCATCAGGCAATTTCTGGGAAACCACTGTTTAACAGAAAAGGTGGAAACCAGAGGGAGGGGGGGGGCCGTCAGAGAGGAAAAAGAAATCTTGGAAGATGGCATGGGGCTGGGTCTTTTGAGAGCCACACATGAAAATTTGAAATCATAATGGGGTGGCTTATTCATGGAACATCAGCCGTAGACCGGGCTGGTGGTTGAGCGGTACCATCAACTCTGCTGGAGTGCTTTTGTCATGTCAGATGGCCGTCAAGGGGCCACTGTTGACACTCCCTTTAAATACCATTATTAAGCCTGTTATAATTGACTGTGCCAAGCTGCCCTCAGGCCATAGTCGAAGTGCAACTGGTCACTCTGTTCAAGTAATGATTGCTATTGCAGTTGTCTGCTCGGATAAAGACACCTGAAATTGAATGTGCAGATGGGAAAATTATTGGCTGTAGAAGGCTGATATGAAAGATGAAAAGAATAAATATGAGAAATTAATATGTAGGCAAACATTTCGCTCACATCAATCTGTAGGCTATATCATCAACGTATACTTGTCTCCCTCTTGTCAGTATATTATGGAGTTTTATTTTTACTCTAAACCTTGCATGGATTGCGAGATTTCACCTCCCCTCTGCTCGACTCACATGATGCAAGGGACAGGTCATACATATCTCCCATGTGTTTGGCATCAGGCCTGCAGTTCCACTGCCATGCGTCCTGGCAGATTGCAGCGATCCGCACCATGCGGTCACTGACTGTTTGGCCGCCGCGCCACATAGACACGCGGAAGCGAAGCAAAGTACGAGGAACTGTCAGACACGCTGTCAGTGTTTTTGCCTGAATTGTCCCAGCGCTCTGAGAGAGTGGTCCGTCTGTCTGTGTGTCCAAATCACCCCATCACTCTGCATGTAGTGCATATGCAAGGTAGTGCATATGACTGTACTGCAGCATTTTACACATATATTTCTGGCTGGATTCTATGTAGACTAACAGTGTCATTCCTTACATGTGTAAATGTCATTACTGTAATACAAACATGACGCTTCACACAATTAAAGGCTTGTTTCTGCAGAACTACCTTGGCCTGCAGCTACATAAACCAGGACCACCAGTCTTTTGCCTTGTCTGTGTCAGACCAACACAGCAAGATATGTTGTTGCGCCATGTGGTGTTGGCAACTGTGTTGGTAATGCTGCTTTTTGCAGTAGCCGACTTTGGATTTGCGAAATTAATTGACATGGAGACATCGACAGAGATGCAAACATGAAGGCAGCAACTTGGGAACCTGTTAACGCCAAAGCGGGTGTTTTTGTAAATGTATTACTGTTGGTCTGGCTCTCCCTTTTATTATTAAAAATAACACATATTTTCAGTTTAAATGATGAAGCAGCAGTCTTTCTGTGTGATGCATGACTGAAGTTCAAAAGACAGCTGTATAGAACTTAGTATCATGAGGTTGCTTCTTTTACCCCAGATTAGGGCTGTTAATGATTAATAATTAATCAGCGCTAAGCATTTAGCCAATTAAAAATGTACAAAATGGGAAAAATACATCATCAACTCTCCTGTTACAAGTTACAAATACTGGCTTATCCAATACTGGTACTGAAAGATGTATTTGATTAAAACACAATTAATTTGCTATTTGAGAAATAAATAAAGAAAATCTACACACCTATACACATTTGTAGTATTACATTTTTGCTATTTATTCTCAATCTCATTATAGCCTCAGTATGGGCTGGATGATGTAAGGCTGCAATTTTAAGCCATTTTTTTGTGTTCTTTAGTTTATAGTTCAAGTAACTTGGTGTTAGGGTTATGACATCTGTTCTTTTAACTCCTAATGTTGCTTACTCTGATTTTACATTGATGTGATCTTACCCTCAGAAACAAGTGATAGGGGGGGCGGAGAGGCTAGGACAGAGATACCACTCACCCTATTACAAGACACTGTACCATCACAATAGTTTAGAAGCTGTGAATTTAAGGTTGAAATGTAACATGCCTTAAATGATCACTCAATAATAGATTGCTAAGGCAGCTGACTGTCAGTTGAAGAAATTGCTTGGATTGGTATCCCCACCCCGGATAGATACATCACTCTGTGCAAGAATCGTGACTTGGCACAAGAGCGCTGATGGTTGATGCTGTCAAAGATACTTTCCAGCCAGTCAAGAATGTTAACCATGCGAAAAGGGATACTATAATCTATGTACAAGTTTAACACAGTAATGACTTTTTTTCTAACACTTGATGTTGATGGGGGAAAAAAAATCAGGTATCGTTAGGTGGCTGCTTTCTATGAGTGAGGTTATAATGGGATGTGGACCCTAGATCTGGTGAGCTCACATTAGGGTTAGGAGTTATGGGTGGTTTAAGATTTAGAGTGATACAGGGCTATTGCGTTTGATATTGGATTAGGCTTGGTTGAATTAAAGGAGATTGGTGGAGGTATACGCTCTACTGTACTTATCATGGTTGTTCCTTTCACTTTACTGCCCTTTGTGTGCCTCATTTTAAAGTGCTAACATTTTATTTTATAACAAAGATGCAGTCTGAGACTGTTCAAGCAAATTTTTTTACAATTGAAAATTTGACCAGTATTTCCAACACGACACAGACTGCAAACAAGAATCAGATGGTTACGACAACAGTAAGTATTTCATAAGGGCAACTGAATGTCATCGCTCTGTTTCCAACATCTGTTCCACTCTCGCTGAAAGAATGCGCTAAAGCATTGAGGCAAAAGTCGGTAGTTAGCAGAAACTAGTTGATCGTAACAGCGATACTCTTGACTTAATCATCTGTCTCTTCTGCCTGAAGCAGTTGTCTTGTACTGCATTTTGTCTGCTTACTGCTTCTCGTTATTAATGTGAATCTGATTTTAAGATATTGTATCATCCACGGTGTCTCATCACTTTGGAATATTTCCACTTCTACAGTTAAATCTTGACGTAGACTTCACTGTTACTGATATTTCAGGTGTCTGGTAAAGATGTCACCGATGTAGTGAGTATGTACCACACAGGAATAAACAAGATTTTTTTGTTTACCTTTCTACTACTGTTTTTTTTTTTTTTTCACGCAGACAAACTGCCATACTCTTAGATGTCTGCCCCTCTTTTCGCCTCACTTTAATGGACAATTTGTGTGGCACACAAATCGCATACCTTTCCGCCCCTCCTCCCCTTGAGTGCTCAATCACATGTGGTTAATTTTAGCTAATACCCCCTACCTGCCTCGTTATGCTAAGCAGAACAATAGCTCAAGGAGAAAAAAAAAATGTAATTCCTCCCCGGTCTTAATCGAGAAACCATTTATAGGTAAATGCAACGAGGAACAAGCAAGGTAAAAGCGACGACACACACATCTAAGGGAATGTACAGTCGGTGGTGTAGGGGGAAGAGAGACGGGTCCACTTTCACCTCTCTCTTGTCATCGTGACATGAAATCAGTGATGACTTCAATGAAAGGCACACTCAGGGAAGCCTCTCAGCAGGCACTCTGGGCCGCCTTACAAGGGCTAATGTTCCTCCGAGACACGACATTGTCGTCGCTGTACAGGGGGACAGTGATGCCTTTTCAGCGTGTCAGGCAGAAGCAGGGAGGGGTGGGAGGACAGCGTGGAGACCCAGCGCAGGTAGATAATTGGCGACAGAAAGCGGCTACAGTGCCAGTGCAGCAAGGCGGGAGCGGCGATGACAAATAGGAGCGCTCATAAGCCCCAATGCAATATCATCTGTTTGCATGTGTGCGCGGCAGACCTATGCAAACAAACCACAGGAGAAGGACAACATGAAGTCCTTTTTAGATGTGTGCTGCTGTAGTACAACTACATAACAATATCTTACACAGTCTGAAGGGATTCTCTGGCACTTCTCAATAGCAGCTATTCATTCTCCTACTAAGTGTAATTATTCTGGTTTTGCTCCAGTTAAGTATTGATTCTAAGCAGATGGATATGGGTTTACTGGGTTATGAAGTGTAGCACCATGAATGAGGAAAAAAAACAAAAAACGCACAGGTGTGTTTTGGAAGCACATTGTGGGGGATTTTGTAAACGCTGGAAAACAAAATTCAGCCTTTTGAAATTTAAACCCCAGCTTGCTTAACTTCTGATATTGTTCTGTCGTTGAGCATCCTTGGCTACTCTAATGCAGAAAAAGCTGCCTTGAGGACACGGGTAGCCAGACAAAGCAGGTGGAATCAAAATCTGTTCGTTGGTGGGCTTCAGCATTTTAAAAGCAAAACATTTTTATTTTTATATATATGATTTTTTTTTTTTTTTCCCCTGTGTGACTATTTGATACTTTCAAAATGTAATCTATTTGCAGTGATCCATAATCCCCCCCAAAAAACACAAAGCAACACATGATTTTGCTTCCATCGTATACTTTCTCACCAAGCTGGGAGAGGGATAGCATTTCTGAAACCTGTGAATTTTATTACCAGACCGTGGACAAGCCTCCATTAACTGAGAAACAGGCGTACAGCGCTAACAAAGTAGCCTGGCTCGGAACATAAACATGTTGTATATGTTCATGTCTGTTTTCACAATCACAACCTGATTATTTTTGCTTTAAGGAACGTGTAGCCTGGTCTTACAAACTTGTTACAGGTGAAAAGTTGTGAGAACAAAATGGGAGTCCAGACCAGTGCAGAGAAAAAAGAAGAAGCTAATTGTAACTTTCCAGTGCTAGCTTGTTTCTGTCAGGCTAGCATGTTAGCGGTTAGCTTGCCAGCCACAGACCAAGTAGCCTTGCTGTTACATGCAAGATGAGATAACTACTATGTGAATATTTCTCTGCACATTTTTACATATTTCACATTCTATCTGGCACCCTCTGTGCCTCTGTGCTGGCGATAGCCATGGCCGGTCACTGTGACCTCATGGAGTCCCATTCTTGTGTTTTCGGGTTGTCCGTCCATCTGCCTGCAGACACAATATCTCAAGAAGACCTTAAGGGAATATCTTCAAATTTGGCACAAATATCCACTTGGATCGGGGATGAACTAATTAGATTAAAGGTCAACTTTACTGTGGCATCATAATATTCTACAAAAAATGTTCTGCCTATCATTCAACACAATCATTCAGGAGCAGCCACTTGACTGGTGCGCGGAGGGATACAGCCACTAGACGGTCATTTTAGTTTCCTTTTGATATGGAATATTTAGCTTGTGATTTGGCTTCCTGTAGTCTGACATTATCAAAGCTGGCCATTTGTTGTCTGAGAGTCCCTGCACAATTTGCCATGAATGGCGAGCAACCGGAGATGCCCCCCAATCAAATTTCTCCCCCTCTCCACTCTCTGACAAGTGGAGGAGACATCCAGTGGCCTTCCTAATGAATTCCCACTAGTTTCACTGTCTGCTACTGGCAACGCGCTCCCCATTTTTTATGAGCCCTCCACCGAGTCAGAGGGAGGTGAAAGAGGAGTCTGATATTAGGAAGGATGGAGAAAAACAAGTGGATGGAGCTCCTCTCGCCGTCATGGCTGCCCCTGAAGAGGAAAAATACTTACCCCAAGAGAAATACTTACTTAGTGGCATGCAGCTCTGTCTGTTTGTTTACCCCTCCATTCTCACAAGCTCTTTTCCACTATTTTTCCTAGCACAACCTGTCCAGTTGGATGTGGACATTTTTTGTCCTCACCATCCTCCTTCTCTTCTTCCCTCTTTTGGTTTTAATGAGGCTTAAATTAATTAAATACTCCAAGCGGCCTTCACACGCCACAACACTGACTTTGAGAAAGTGTCGAACCTGACTCGGGGGGCTCGGTCTCACATACACACACATTCCTCTACTGTAAGCTATCCTCATGAGGACCATCCATTTATTCCCCAGCCAGTAATTTAAATGTTAACCATCTGACCTTGCCTGACCTCAGCTCTCGACTTTAACCCTGAGCTAAATTTCTAAATTGACATCTTTTAAGGACTCGTTAATATGTCCACAAACCGAGTCTATGAATTGGTTCTCACGAATATGGAAGCACAAGGCCACACACACAATCATGCACACTGTTCGGCAAGCTGTTGCCTTTCCACCCTATTGTTTGAAAAGTTCCTTTTCCTGCAGTGTGTTGTTTCTAATTAGACCAAGACAGCCGGCTCTGCCTCATGTGAAGCACGCTCGTGAGCACACTCACACAAACACACGCACACAAACACGCGCACACAAACACACACATGCTTTGCCAGGTGGCCAGTGTGCCCACAGGACTCGCCCTCGAGAGTCGAGCCCACGGGAAGTCAAACAAGCACAGGTGACCTGTCTGCAGCTCAAGCCAGAAAATATTCCCAGTATTTTTGACGTATGCAGAAATGGTGATATTTCCACGCTACATTAAGGCCTGGTTTAATATTTTTAATTTTTTATATTATTTACTTATGAGTTTCATTATTCTGCTAGCTATTTGGTTGATTATTTCTAGTAAATGTGAGACTGCTATTGTAGGCTGAACTGCAGCAGAACTTACAGGAATAGTTTGAAAACGTTTTTCCACTTCGTTGCAGGCAGGTAAGAAGATCAATACTTGTCATGTCTGGGGTATCTTAGCTTAGGATAAGGACTGGAAACAGGGAAACAGCTTGCCTTGGCTGTGTCTGTTTGTGTAAAAAAAAAAGCTGCAGTTTCCTCCAGGTATCGGTGAACGACTGTTTCTTGGCAAGGTATTCTCTGCATGCCTGGAAACAATAAATGAAGCCTGTCTGAGTTTGATTTGAATGCCTCGATTGTTTCCTCTTGCAGGTAAGCAGGACTACAAAAAGACAAAGTCAGTCTTAAAGGCCACGCAGCTGAAAGCTGAAGCGAAGAAGAATTCCACTGGATTCAGGGTGAGACTTTCCTGGACTCCCCGTCTTTTCTGTATCTTTCCGCTTGCCTGTCTTGTCTTGGCCCATCTGCGATTCCGCTCGTCTGTCTGCCTGCCAACCATCTTCTTTCCATTTGTCTGTCTGTCTGCCTGCCTATTTGAGAGCATGTCTCACAAGATCACTTTTCATATCCCAGACTCTCCGCTCCCTTACAACTTACTGTTGGGCCTTTCGGGAGCGCAACAGTATCTATCTAGGTGAAATGATGTGATGTGGCTCCCTGCCTGCCCTTTTGAGGATCCATGCGAGTGTTGAAAGGTATCGTTTGGTTAAGGAAGGCACGGGAGAGTCCTCATACTCTAAAAAGAAAGATATAACACATCTTTCTAACACATAATGAATTCCTAGAATGGTTGAAATTCAAGGTTTTGCAAATTATTTTAATGGTAAAGGAGCAGAGCAACAGAGAGGGACAAGGACAGACAGGGAGGAAGACGTGGGGAGCGAGCAGAGAAAGCAAAAGAAAATAAAGTGATATGATAGCGTTGGCGCAAAAGCAAATGGAGGTGAGGGTGTCGCGAGGATGGAAAAGTGCATCTCTCTCCGTTGCTTTGTCACACTGCGGCGATTAGGAGCTGCTCTGCAGGCAAAGATGGATGACTCTACATTTATCACTGGCCAACATGGCATCGCTGTTTATGCTCTGCCTCAGTCAGTTGGCTTACCAATAAACAGTTTTTACAATTCCAAGGTTCCTCCATATTACAGAGAAAGCCCCTTGCCAATGAGATAGCCTGTGAATCTGCTGTCATGGGTTTTTAAATCCTCCTTTCGAAACTGCAAATACCAACAGATGAAATCTGGCTCTTAGGGATTCTTATAGCTGTTTAAAAAATGTAAATCGGCTGTAAGAAATCTTTAATGTTTTTTTTTGTTTTTCTGCGTGTTTGTTTTTCTTTGTGGCGTAGAAAAATTGGTTGTGTTTGCGGTGCATCAAATGCCAAAAGGCTTCACTTCCTCATTAAGCTTCAGTTGGCGCGCGGTACACAGAGACGAACAAATCACAGCAAGGATTAAACACTGGGTGAAATGGTCAGGTTTTAAAATATGCATCTCTTAGACACGCAAGGCCTCATTAAGCACGTCTTTAATCCAATTAGATTAGTCCATATCTTGAAATATTGATATTCCTTATGAATAATTCAGGCTTTTTCACGCCCAAGACGAGGGGAATTTTCAGAGGTCGGATTAAAAATACCTCTGGGACGAGCATATTAAACTGACTGAGACCCTTTGGCCCCCCGAGTTCGATTGAAATTCAGCCCAAATGTAACGGATATTTGGTCACGCTTGCTTTCCCGTCGAGTTCTTTTAGCGTTGTATGAAGTTGTGATTTTTTACACAGCTCAGTGATGACAGTAGACAGCCCTCCTATCTGTCTCTGAACCGTCAGCTGACAGTCCTCTTCTCTTCTCTTCTCTTCTCTTCTCTTCTCTTCTCTTCTCTTCTCTTCTCTTCTCTTCCTGCCTCCCTCTCCTCTCCCTCTCTTAACACATCCCTGGTTCAGATGCTGCTCTCAGATGCAGCTGGCATCTCAGAAGGGCCAGCAGACATGCGGGCACAGAGAACCTGGCAGCTGCCAGGGCAGGCTGTCTTGGGGCTGTCCTAGTAGCAGGGCAGTCTGGGTAAGTTGGCAGAGGAAAGGATGCAGAGAATCAGAGAGAGAGAGAGAGAGAGACAGAGAGAGAGAGAGGGAGAACTTCTATTCCCACAACAGCGATCAGTTGTCAGGCTGAACAAAAGTTGACCTCAGAAGCTACTTGTTGTACCCATGCCTGCTTTTATACACACATTGAGTCGTGGAGTAGCTTCTTGCCACCTGAATGCGTCACGACAGCAGAGATGAAGAGACTGGCAGGAAGTTCGGCTACAGTCTCTCCTCAGCTTGCCCACAGAAGAGGAAGAAGAAGAGGTGCCTTCGAAGAAGCTCCAGCACACTAGCTCTCAGCACAGGAAATAAGCCTGCTGCCTTGTCTAATTGGCACACTAGCCTTCTGTTCAGTTATGCACTATTTTCCCTCAGTCTTATTTAGCTGCTGAGCCTGGAAAATTGGGAAAAGATTGCTTATGGAATTGGCAGAGGATGGAGGCCACAGATAAATGAGTCTGGGTATCTTCCAGCTGTCGTTTGTGAATGTATGTAGTGTTTACATTTTTCATTGTCGTTGTTGCATGGAGCTAGAGACATTTATAAAAAAAAAAAATGATTCTACACAATTTCTTCTATTCAGTTTTTTACATTATGTTGATACAAATATCCCTTCAGTAATGAACCTGCTCGCAGCCTCTGAGTGTAGCAGACCCACTAGATGTTTTATATGTGCGGGCCATATGATTTATGATGCTCATCCACACATTCACGTTGGTTAGGAGCTTTGACGGATAGCACATGGGAATTCATAGCCTTATGACATTTAATTAAAGACTCAATGCATTGTGATCAGTACTGGTATGACTTTTTTTGTATTCCTGGAGATGTTTCAGTCCCCCAAAAGTATGTAAAGGGCAGATTTAGGTTTGTGAAAGGTCTTGTGAAGAATGGACTTTGCAGCCCACGTCCACACAGGATGATGGCGGCAAGGACACACTGAGGTTGGGTGGTGATGGGGTGAAGACAGAACAACCAGCAAACGTGGATGACGGTGAAAAGTGCAGATTTATTTACAGTGCAAAAAAAAAAACGTGTTCCAGCCCAAATGGCAACAAAAAGCAAACAAATAAATAAACAAATAAATAAACAAACAAACAAATAAAAAATGAACCCACAGGTTTCTCGATGTCCAAAAAAGGCACAATTCTCTTTCTTGCGATTCTCCGTATACAACCTCTCAACAAGTTGACACTCTCCAGACTCCCACCCTGAGGACAGAAAACCCTCACATTAAATAGAGCCCTTGGGCTCAGATAATTGGGAGAAACCAAGGTGACAGGGCATTTTGGTTAGGTTTAGGGTTGCAGCTGATATTTTATCTATCACACATACATTGAAATGGTTTATTCTGTATTTCAGCCCAAGAAATAATAATAAACTTAATATTTAAATAATATTAAATAATAATTATATTTCAATACAGCAATCATTTTGTGTTGTCCAAAATAGCTTCCCCCGCTCAAAATCAAACTTTCCCCTATCCCAAACAGAGAATAAAATAGTCGTTCCTTTGGGAAACAAAATGATGCGGGACCAGGAAGTGAAAGTAAGTGTATCAGTGTATTGTCGGTGTTTGCGTGCACAATGTATGGACCAACAGAATGAAATGGGTTATGGAGCAGAATCGACGGGTACCGCGTCGTTCCCTATGATGTTTGCCGCAGTTTGGTGAGTAACTGAAATATGTGTGAAAATAGTGAGCGCGCATGAATGAATTACGTCGCGGTTGCCGGTACCGCGCGTAATTACAAACAAATGAAACTAAGGGTGTGTGTGAGTGTAAGCGTGTGTGTGTGTGTGTGTGTGTGTGTGTGTGTGTGCGTGCGTGCGTGTAGGCGAAGGTAGTCAGTTTAAAGTCACAGGGGATGTCAGGCGAGTTGGGGGAAAAGGAGGGCTAACTTTTCACAGGTCTATTTGTTTTACTTCAGGCCGTCACAATTTGTTCAAATTTGTTTGTACTTCCTGTATGATATGATACAAATGATTAGTGCTGAGTTGATCGTAAAAGTTGATTATCTGATTGAAAGACACATAAGATAATCACTAAAAAAAATTTTTTTAAATGCAAATATAGCAAGCATGTGCTGTTGCCATCTTCTTACATGTAAGGAAAGCATTTAAAGCAACACTATAACTTTCTGCAGAAGGATAGTTTATTGTTGAGCCTCTTTCCATCATCCATCCGTCCATCCAACCATCCATCCATCCATCCATTCATCCATCCGTCCTTCCATCCGTCCATTCATCCATCTATCATCTGCAACCATTTATCCTCTGCAGGGTTGAAGGCAGCTGGAGCCAATCCAAGCTAACATTGAGTGATTGGCAGGGTACACCAGTCTCATGCCCAGATCGTCAAATACCAATCAAAATCAAACACCAAATTGGGTCTTTGGCGTTGGACCCGAACCATTAATCCAGCATCTTGGAATGAAACTCAACAATCAACTAGCTTTCTCTGGAGTGACTTAAAAAGCTACATCGTGTTGCTTTAGCTTGAACGTCTTTCTGTTTTTGACCACCAGTTGGACAAAATAAACAAATCAGTGTTTTCTAACAGAGACATCATTAGGGATTTTATCTGGGAAAATAAAGAAAATAAATAGTTATTGAAAACAATTGATTGCAGCTCTTGAAGGAGTTCAATGGATGAGTTTGAAAGTATGACAGATACAAATTGCGTCCGCCGCTGATTCCTGGACAAGAAAGTGTTATGATAACAAGGTGGAAAGTCACCTTTTAAAATCACTATGCAAATTAATAAGAAAGCTTTTATTCAACCAGTCATGATACATGGCCTAATGACTGTTTATCTGTTGCTGTGTCTTGCACAGATGAGACTTGCTTACCAAACCACAGCCCAAATGCACCAACAGTTGTTAGTAGCTGGTG
>OMLP01043536.1:0-14562 GCA_900302685.1 Spondyliosoma cantharus | reverse complement strand
AGGTTAGAGTTAGGGTTAGGGTTAGGCAAGTAGTGATTAGGGTAAGAGTATGTCTCCAGGAAATGGATGTTAGTCTATGCGTGTGTGTGTGTGTGTGTGTGTGTGTGTGTGTGTGTGTGTGTGTCAGTGTTTCTCTGCAGCTTCGGGCTGATTCATGAGGCTTACCAAGGGCCATAAATCCTTCTCACCTTGGGAGAACCACACCAATGTGCATGTCTGAGTGTGCTTGTATTTGATTTGTGTGTGTGTGTGTGTTAGATATGAATATAATGCATCAACTTTTTTCCCATTGGCCACCTTCAGTCCTTCAACAGGAGGGTGTAGATGAGGGGCTGAGTGCAATGTCATTTGTTATTAATTCACTAGTCTTGCACTTAATGAATCACACCAATATTCTTGGTTAGGACGAGGTGAGTCTGTAAAGGGATGCTGCTACGATATTTTCCAAATGAAGAACCTGCACTCTATTTGTAGGATATATTATTGTTCTACTTATTTTGATACAATTGTTAACTCTCCCATTGATTCTAATATTTTTGCAGTTTATCCAGAACAAAATCCTGTATAATCTTACTCTATTTATTTTTGATGCCAAGTATTTATCAAGCAATATCTCTATATAACATAAACCTTCATATTATATTGGCCCAATATGGTGTAATCAGAAAAACTAGATAATATTGACTTCAAGATTCATGTTTTCAAGACAAAACATTGTTATGACATAATGAGTTTTGTTTGTATTCAGCACCAACATAATGTCTGACAAACTGGTACAGATCCAGGATTTGTATTTGCCACAGACACTGTGGGGGGCACCGAATCACACAAAATGTAAATTTCTACACAATGTTTTTTCAAACATTCTAAAAATTATAATAATTTGAATAGTTTAGGCGATTATGGTTTTGTCTTAAAAAACAAAATGTGGCCTAGGCCACATTAAAAAGCGTTAATTGCGCAAATTAATTGTATGTTTGGTGGACTGAGGTATTCATATGCAACTGTACAGTTTGGGGAAAAAAACATGACTAACCCAGTCAGAATTTAGTGAGGGAATGCATGGCTGTTTTTCGAACACACTACAACTATGACTCCCAAAAGGTTAGGATGCTGCTTAAAACACAATTAATAAGAATGTGATGACTTGCTAATCCTTTTGGACATACACTCAATTGGAAACAGTATAGGTAAGTACAGCCAATATATTTAATGTTTTACCTCATAAACTTCATAGATTTTTGTAAATATCTCTTTATTGTAAATATGATGGCAGCAACATGTTTCAAGCAAGTTGGGAAAGCGGCAACAAAAGACAGTGAAAGTAGTGGAATGCTCCAAAAACATCTGAAATTCCACAGTAGGGATGGGCAATTCAAGCGAAAACACTTTTTGATCTTCACCAGGAACAATTGGTCTGTAATTCAAATAATCCCAAGTAAGAGTAAGAGGGAACAAGGCTGTTACACAAGTATTTATTAATAATTGTATGCAATTCTTGCAATCACAACCTACAATCTACAGCAAATTAACCCAGTTCTAAACTCCAATGGGGTGCAATGTAAAGCTCTTATTTTGAAGACAAATTCGTTGTCACTGTTCACTGCCCAACTTCGTGCTTCACGTCAAGTCACATGTTCACACCTACCCCAGAGGTGGCCAAGTGGCGGCTTTTGGAAAAGGAAGAATATTATGCCTCGTTTTTAGATAGATGTTGGGCCCTGGGCCTTCTCCAGACACGTGTCTCAAACAAAGAGAAGGCCTGTAAGTGAAATCAAAGCCTAAAACCATTGCCACGAGGAGCTGCAGAACAAAGAACGGGACCGAGGCCCACAAGGTGTGAAAAACGTGACGCAGAGTTACGACCGGCCCCAAGATGTTCACCCGGTCCCCATTGGCTGTGAGCCCGGGAGCTCCGCCAGGATCACAATGATGTCACTCATGGGTTAAAAGTGAGGAGACCCCAAACCACGTCGCAGTCCAGGGAGCATAAAGTTGTGGTGAGATCTCCCGGTTTCACGCAACCGCAACCATAAGGGCGCATCTTTTAAAACGCATTCCCAGGTAGCTAAATTGTGAAGAGACTCCGGCCGTAAGGCTGTATTTCTGAGAAACGTTTTTGCATTTTTGTTGAACTAAGCCCCGCTCCTTCCTCGCTGGATGAGACAGAGACTGTTTTTGGTTTACTTTCATTTTTGTCAGAATATTCGTCATCATTGTTTTGGATCCAGGAACGCTGCACAACCCAGCGTTTCCTCACCACCTGCAGAAGGAAGAGATTGATCTCCAGGAGGAGAAAACCCCCATTCCTTCCTTTGAGTCGACCGATCGCTGTGAACAGCCTGCCGTCAAGCTGTGGGATGCTAGAGCTGACCCCGCGCTCGTGTTTCCAAATGAGTTGGAGCTCCGAGCCAGACGGGATACTTACGCTAACCGCAACAAGCAGTATCAAGTAAGAGGCTTTTGTTTGGGCAGAAACAGCTAGTATATAGCGCGCTTCTTTGTTGTGCTTAATTTGTTGTGAAAGGACCGCCGAGTCTGATTCACGCTTTACTGTACTGTGTGCTAACTGTGTTATTACGCTCATCAGGAGCTCAATCAGGCTAATCCAGTTAGCAGATAGCCTGTGTAGTCTGGCCGCCGCTTGTGTGACCACAGTACGCCGTATTCCGGCTCGATCAGCGGCTGATAAACGATTCTCGTTTCCGTTTGCCGACCACTGTTTGAGGGAGAGACGGCCGCTGTGCGCCACATGGCCGTTGTGTTGCTTTATTGTCTGCTAAGCATTCGCTTAGCTTAGCTTCTTTCCTTTTACTAACTCACACACACACACACACGCACACATACACACACTTGAGACCCACATATTCTTATGAGCGATCTGTTATAGCCTTAAACTATAGCTAATAGCACTGCTGTAACCTAAGATAGCGTGCCCAGTGGTATCCTTTATTGACTCTAGAAACGCGCTCCCCGTGGTAGCACGTCTACCTTTTTTGGACTGTGGGTAACCCCTTTTCAGTCACCTCGCGTGCAGCCAAACTGCACATGAGACTCAGAGATGACGTAACCGCCATCTTTGTTCAAACTTGCGCACGTGTTGTGATCACCTTTGGTCAATACAGTCCTGCCGCCATTTTTGAATCCCAGGTTTATGATTCAGGAATCTGAATCATCCCCTCGGGATTCGTGCTCTCGCGAGACTTCGCCAAATCACGTCCGGCGCTTCCTGTAGTCCTCTCTAACGAGAGGTCTTAAGTCACGCCCCCCCTGATTTGTAGTCCGGTGGACGAGACTTCACAACCCACGTTCGACCATCTTTGTAGTCCATAAGGGATTTCCTGTTACACGCATTCACACACACACACACACACATAGACACACACACCTTCACCTGTTTATATGTTTTGGCTTGCTTATGTTTTGATGTTGCTAGTTGTCAAAAGCAACTGATGTTTGTTAAAGTAGGTGGTTTGTGTTTGGAGGAAAGCTTTAATAGATACTGTTGATTTTAACTGAGCAGTGTCTGTGATTATTTTGCACAATCCCATATCATAATAACAGCTGGTTGAGATGGTCAGTGCTCTGATTCACACCTTCCCTTTTATCTAATTATTGATATTTTCACAATATTGACAATTTGAGTAATTTCAGGCATTGAGACTAAAGGTATATCATTTGATTATTGATCCCTGACTTCAGGGTGGTGCCCCGTGTTCATTAATGAATCATAGTAACCTAACTTCCATTAATCAACTATAATAATTTTAATTAATTAATAATAATATATTAATTAATAATCAATAATCAATATCGATTCCCAACATAGAGAAGGCAGCAATTTGCTGCCTTACATTGGAGCAAATGTGACGCCTTCTCTATGTAAAAAGGGCTACTGGCTCAACTTGCCCAAACATCACATTAATGTCCAAAACATATCTATGTTTTGAGATATGTTTTGGAAACACAGGATTGATACTTTTAGAAACATGAAGAAATGACTTGGCAAAAGAGCTTGAGCTGTAGTAACACTCCAACCTCTTCACACCGACAACTCATTCTCAAGAGCTGCTTTTCACTGCAACGGTGACTCTAGGCTCGTCAGGTGGAGCAGAGAGGCAGGCTGTCCGCAGGGCTGCCCCTGTTCGCTTCACCTAACAAGCCCAAAGACCAAGTGTGTTTATCTGCAGAGTTACTATGGTTGACAATTCCTGCATTAGCTCCACCGCTGGCTGGTTGTTTTTACAAACCAACTGAGAGAAAAACGTCAAAGCCTTTACACCTGACAACTTCTGAACATACAGTTAGGAATTAATAATGTGTCAGTAATACTGATTTTTAATACTATTTTTGTGGCCCTGGTCATCATCTGGGCAACAACAACAAGGGAGAATGGTAGGACATGTAGCCGAGTGCCGTCCTCCCGTGTCACACCCCTGCTGGCTGCTGTATTGTTTTCAAATTTTACATTGTCCAATGGCAACTTTTTATATATGAGTTGGTCATGACTGGTACTCTTTTTTTATTATAGCAGGAAAGCAGAAGTACGTACCTCAAGTCAAAACCAATTGTATACAAAGAATAAATGCTGTACATATCATATTTATTATTAAAGGATATTATTGAAGTCATTTTTTTTTTTGATCATACACTGGACTATATGTCAAGATGATATTGTACCCTGAATTTTTGGTATGGTTACATCCTTAGGTTATCTAGATACAAGGGGTGACTCATTTTACCCACTGGCTTGATTTACCCAGTTCTCACGCAGGAGTGGAAATACAAGCAGTCTTTCCAAATATCCAATGAGAGCGCAGCACATAAACTGTGAACAGGGGGACTACCAAGCTCCTAGTTCATCTCTCGTTTCCTCATCCACCTCAGGTGTGTTACAGAGATACTACTTGACAAAAGTTAATGATTAAAAGGAACCATTACCAGTGGCTGTTTATCCATAAATACAGGTGCATTCATAAATACAGTCAGAAATGGTTGTTTAGCAATTCACAGTTCCAGTTTCAGAGTGCTCAAATTAGAAGATATGTTTAGTCATAATAAAAATAAAATCCAAATAGAACATTAAGAGTTAATTATTTTATTATTATTGAAAAAGCAGTTAAAAGACAAAATGGTCATTTGAAATGTAAAGTGAGCGAATGAATAAAAGTGAAATTTAAAATGCAAAATCTAAAATGGAAATGTTCAAATTGAAAGCATAAATTGTAAAGATGAAATTGAAAATGGCTATTGAAATAAAACCAGGAAAATATCAAATGTTTTACACAAAATGAGGGATAGAAAAGCTTATACGTATTACTGGTATGGGCTATAGCTGTCATGGTAATGAGTAATGTATTCTGTAGTGAGTAAAATAATCCTGTACCCCCAATTTAATCCCAGGAATAAGACAAAAGTGTTTAGAAGCATTGTCAACATTACACATACAATTACAAATTACAAATACACATTTTCAAGAAACCTTACCTGTCTCTTCATCAATAGCAAATCGTCCGAGTCCACTCCCATCGTGGATTGTGTACTGAACTTCTCCATCTCTTCCTGTGTCCTCATCGTTAGCACTGACTTGGAGTAGGGCAGTTCCAATCCTGGCATTTTCTTTTACTAAACCTGTCAAGGCGAAGTGGGAAAAGTATGGAGCGTAGAGGTTTTCGTTTACATCTAAAACCTCAATCTCCACAAAGGTGACAGAGAGAAGAGAGACAGGTCTCCCTTTGTCTTTAGCCTTCACAGTGAGATTGTAGAACTGCTGGGTCTCATAGTCCAACTCTTTTGTCAGCCGAATAGCTCCACTGGTCCTGTCTATCTCAAACCATCCATTGTAGTCATTGGCTAAAGAGTACCTGACCTGCCCTCCCAAACCCAAATCCGGGTCCTGGGTTTCTAACCAGGCCACAACTGTTCCTACTGGAAGATCCTCCAGTGCTCTGGCTTTGTAAACACTTGGGATGAAAAGTGGAGTGCAGTCATTCACATCCTCCAATATGATTTTTAAAGTGGTCACGGAAAACCTCTGGCTCCCTTTCTCTGCTTTGTCGCGCGCCTCAATCTTCAGGTTAAAAGCAGAAACAAACTCCCTGTCTAGTTGGCCAGCAACATACACTATCCCATTGCTGGAATTGATACCAAACTGGGAGGTACTGGTCAAAACAGAGTACACAATTTCCCCATTGGGTCCAAGATCTTTGTCACTGGCATCAACCTGGATGACATCTGTACCTATGGCAGTGTTTTCAGGTATGACAATTACATACCCTTTCTCTTGCAGAAACTGGGGTGCATTATCATTAGCATCCTCTATGTAGATAGTAAGCAAACGCCAGGCAGATTTTGGTGGTAGGCCAAGGTCATAGATGGTTAGGTTGAGAAGATAGTGATCCCTCTTTTCTCTGTCCATGGGCAAGAAGACACTGATAAGGCCAGTTTCCATGTTGATGGTAAAACAACTGTCAATGTTCCCATCTGAAATAGAGTATAGAATCTCACCATTGAAACCTGTGTCACCATCGTAGGCGTTTACCTTGAAAACGCTTGAGCCAATTTTCAAGTCTTCCTGCACAGCAATATCTGTGGGAAAACCTTTGTCAAACTGGGGCATTTGCCGATTGACAGAGAAAAGGTCAATAAAACCTTCCTCTATTTTAGGCTTGGTGTTAGCTTTGGACTTTTTGAGCAACTTTTCAGCCAACTTTTGGGCTACCCTTGTCTCTTTACAGTTAAAACTTTTGGGGGGAGATTTCCCATGAACAACTGAGATGTTAACAAACATCGGATCAGAAAAATTCTCACCATCTGTGGCAGTTATTTTAAGACTAAAGATACCATTCTTTGGACTAGCTGTGGCAAGAGAATGTCGCAGTGAGAGGACCCCTGAATCTGGGTTGAGGTCAAAGTACCCCCATTCGTTCCCTGAAAGGATTTTATATTTGACTAGCTCTAACTCATCTATATCAATCGCTGACATTGTGGTAATCACTTCATCCACTGGGAAATCTCTAGAGATCACCCCCTGGCATGCAATCTTCTCAAACAGTGGATGGTTATCATTTACATTTTCCAGGTGTATTGTTACATTGACTTCACTCTCTCTCCTGTAAGGTGACCCCCAGTCAGATGCTCTTACAACAAACATAAAGCTCTCTGATGAAGATTCGAAGTCCAACTCTTTAGTGGTGCTGATGATACCAGAAAACTGGTTGATTTTGAAAGGTACTGGTTGGAGACTGGAAATGCTGTACGTTATGTATCCATTTTCTCCTTTATCCTCATCCACAGCAGAAACTGTTAATATATTGGTCCCAACTGGTACACTTTCATTGACCAACATTTCATAACAGGACTGATCAAAAGTTGGCGAGTTGTCATTGGCATCCTGAATAGTTATCTGCACTCTAACGCTGAGGTCACTACCTATTTCCGATACCTCAAGATTAAAAACATGCTGGGTCACCTGAGTAAACCAGCGAGTGGTAGAGATTACACCTGTTAGGGTGTTCATTTTAAAGAAAGCTGAATCAGCAGAAGGTTTTAGAATATATTCTGCATCATTAGGATCTGGCTTAATTTTAACAGCCTCAACAATCGTGCCTGGTGGTGAAATTTCATTCAGACAAACATCATACAAGTCCCGCTCAAACTTAGCTTCCGCTGTCTGCCGTTCCTTGGCCATAATGCGGACAACCTTAACAGCAGAGAATTTCTGTGGGGTTCCCCTATCTTTTGCTTGTAAACTGAGGTTACAGCCATATGGGTAAATCTCCCAGTTTAATGACCTAGAGGCCTTTATGGCAAACTCACCTTCCTCAGTTTTTTCTATGAAAAAATTCTTTGAGGGGTCTCCACCAACAATAACCACTGAGTCAATTTCTCCATTTAAGCCTTCATCTAGGTCCACAACAGTGACCATAACATACAAAGGGTTTTTATCAAGCAACGAGGGGCTGTGGGTGACCAAATTCATGACTGGGGCATGCTCATTCACACGCTCTACGTGGACAAAAAGCTTGGCTGTGCTGCTGACCCCATTATTTCCATAAAGCTTCATGCCACGGTCAACTGCCAGGATTTCTAAGTCGTACCGGTTCTGTTCATCAACATTGAGCTTTCCACTGAGAGACACTATTCCACTGGTTGGGTGTACTGCAAACAGCTCCATTTTCTCCTTGAAAAAATAATAAAACTCCCCATTGGAGCCAATATCTGCATCTGTGGCAGTAACTTGTGCTATGCTAGTCCTGAGAATGGTGCTCTCCGCTATGGTGACAGAGTAAGTGGTGGGTGAGAACAAGGGTCGCAAATCATTCATATCTAAGACCTGGATGCTGACTTTAGTCCAGGTCTCAAGGAGGGCCTCTCCCTTGACAGAGGCTTTTACTGTCAATACATAATTATCCTGAATCTCTCGGTTCAAGATAGCTGCATTGCCACCTTTAGTCCTTATCCGCAAGAAGCAGAAGTCACCTAGCATATACTCCTCTGCTTTGAAAAACCCTTCATCGTCACCTGAGGTGATTCTATAGCGAATCTCCCAGGACCGCTGTGCCAGGTGGATGCCCATTTTAACTTTACTGTTGGCATAGGTGCGGGCTGCTGAGTTCTCGTAAACCGTAGCATGGTAGACAGCCTGAGTGAAGCTGAAGTGAGGTCCATCCTGAGGACCCCCCTGGATGTTCTGGCCATAGCTGGGTGGTGGCTTGGAGAGCAGCAACAGCAGTGGTAGGGCCAGGCCAAGGAGAGGGGCACGCATGCCTGCCCACTGGCCCATATTCATATCCATCCCATTATCATTCCCTCCTAAAATAGAAAGAGACAGACAGAGACAGGGGGAAAAAGGTTAGCCAAAGGGGGAAGGATTTATAGCACGTTACGACCAGGGCCGAGGGGAAACCCTGGCACAACATGAAAATGAGACTCCCTTCTTCCCATCCTCCAAGCACCACCAGCAGCCAAGCATTTTTATATGGTTTTATTCAAAAACACATTTTGTACACAATCAAACATGCTGGCAGTCTGGCTGACAGAGGAGAGCCCACAGGAACTGGGAAGAGCTGGCCCTTAAGCTCTTGGCTTCAACGCAGGAACTAATCAGCTCCCTGGAAAACCTGAAATCACTCAAACACACCTGCAACCAATCACACTCTCAATCACACAGAGGGTTATTGAAACAGAGACAAACAATAGAAACATTTATGACCTCTAGGGTCTTAACTCCTCCCCCTTAAAACTGAACATTTCTCCCCTAAAGAAATGTTCAAGTTCAAGAGATGCAATAGGGTATTTAGCTACCTAAAGTCAATCACCCTCTTTCATACTGAACCACACAGTCTTCATAAAAGCAACACTTCTGCACAGGACCAAAATCAGTGGGTACCACTCCCACTAACAAAATGGCCACCACCATGAGGAGAGAACACAAAACCAAATACACCAACTGTGGTAACACTCACACCACAAAAACAGCAACAGGTGACCAACACAACCGTGGAGCACAACAGCCACCTCACAAAAGACATTACTGTGTAGTCACCACTACACAAATGTTGCCAACTTACACCTAAACTGCAACCACAAGTGACCCAACAAAAGTGAACTGCCACTACCACAACACCAAAATGGACACCTTGTGGTCTCCAACCACACGTTACTGTAATGGAGAGTGTAACAAAAGAATCAAAGTGACCAGACAAACTGGGAAGCCATACCTACCACTCAAGATCCACTGATCTGTGGAGTTGCTCCCTCCCAAACACACTAACTAATACACTTGGGGGCTCGTCCGCGATATGAATGTTCATGAGGTGAGGTAGACGTGGTTCAGTTTGTGTTTGTGAAAGTGGCCTTTAGTTAAGTGTAGTGGTAATCTTGTTTGTTAATTTGTTGTTGCTGCATGTTGTCTTTCTGACTGAGCACCCTGACCAGATAGCTGCCAGGCATTTTCAAGAAATGCCACTTTATTATTTTGCCTTTTTTATCTAGTATCTATGGGCTATGAATCATCCACTGGAAAACAGAGATTGTAAGCGGGGAGAGAAGGGGGTGTGCACAGTTACTGGGCGACAAAAATAAAGGCTGACATCATCCTTGTGTGGTATCTAGACACCAGAAGTCAATTGCAAGTTTTAGAAAAACCAAAGGTGGTTTGAGAACGAACAAAATAATTGTATGACTAGGAAGAGGAGTGTAACAGCATCAAAACAAACATCAGAGAAAATGACAGCCAAGGACAAAATGTTGGCCTGCCTCACCATGACCCGTAACCCCTTTCCTGAAATACATGAAAACCTAGCCGTGTGGCCTAAAGCCGTGGGGTATCTCCAGAGGCATAACACATATAGTTTTAAAACTGAGTCAAGTAGCTGCTGTGTTCAGATTTTGTGCTCTTTTTCAGAAAAAAAAAATGTTCTAAAAGTAAGCAGCCGCAAATATGTGCCAAATTGAGTTTTGGGAGAAAAATCCTGATCCGATAAAGCGACGTTGTGGCCATACGAGTTCCACAGTGGTTTGCATTTTGATGACCCTGTACTTTCCACCAAAAGAGACCAAGAAATGGGATAGGGAGAGATAGACTGTGTCTGAGCACACAGATAATGACACACTGCTGAACTACATGGGAATCTTCAAACACATGTACAACCTGCTACTGTGGGAGTACAACCTTTATTTTTGGTTTAGAACAGGAACATAATCCACTGACAGAGAAAAAAAGTTTGGTCTTTTGCATGCGACCATAAACCACTTCATCTTAAACACTGTAAACCAATCCCTTGCCGTGCATAATTACACAATTCATCAGTCAATCAGTGAAAAGGGCTAGAATCCGCCCAAGAAAAATGCCAAATAACACGTTTTTTTTTCAGCTGACCTTAAAATGTCATCCCAGTGTCAACTTCAGTCAGTGAGGATGGATGTGGGAGTGGCCAGTGGGGGTTTTATGAGGACTTTCCTGCTATAAGTGTCTCAGAGCAGTTTCAGTCAGCTTTGCTGGGTCAGTGCAGTGTTTGAGAAGCTAGTGCCAGCAGGAGGCACAGTATTTGAACCCAGACTATAAACCCAAGCATTTTGTTAGGTTTCCAATCTTTACTTATGTGGTCTGAATCTGAAATTGTTTAATCTAGCACTGTTAGAAAATGAGGTAGGCCACCAGGGGTACAGTTTTATTAGCACCAGCCACAGTCAAATGCAGGATAAATATGCAAGAGGCTGGGAGACTTCCTTTACTCACGAACTGTATACATTTACAAGCCATTTGGTACATTTACAGTAAGTAATTTATTAGAAAATATAGGGGGTTACAAACTAACATTTAGCCCTCATACTTGTGTATTAATGTTTTAAGAACGTCTTAAAACAGATGAAGTTTATTTTTGACTTGGCTGTTGGCTAAACCTGCACTCTGTTCTTTTTAACCTTAAAGTTGAATAATATTACATTGCATAAAAATAACATATTTGGCAAATCTGCATTATGTAAAAAGTCATGCTACATTTGCTACTAGTAGTTCATGCGTGCGCTGTAGCCATGGATGGAGTGACAAAAATCACAAAGTGTTTCATCTTAGAGGAACTGTCTAAAACGGAAATTATAAGATGTATAGAGAAAATTCACACCGCTTTCCATCGCCATCAGACCGCCCTTTCTTTTGGCACTACATTTTCTCAACCGTAGAACCTCCGTATTCCTACGCATTAGCGCAACAGGTGATCTGCGAGGGGTGAGAGGTTTATGCACGCAACTCTGTTTACTTTCGATAATAAAGAAACTTAACAATTTCAGACACAGACACAGACCATAGAACCTCCGTATCCCTGCACATTAGCGCAACTGCGTAGGGATACGGAGGTTCTAATTTTCTCTATACAACGTACACTTGAACTGATGTAGATTTTCTTAGGTGGGCCTTGTTTTAGGTGGTTAAAATTCACTTTTCATCTGGACTCCTCTACTTCTCCAAACTGAGGCTGAGCTGATTGGCAATTACGGTAGGGAACAGACCGACTATAGATATGTACTTTATATGACTTTATACCACTTCAAAAAACCCAAACTATCACTTTAAGGTGGTCTGGGAAACATTCGCCACAGATCTTTTATAGTGTAAATGCTAAGGCGTCCTGATGTGTCCACGACAAAGATGACGTTTGTGCAGGTGTAACAGAGTTTGTAGGGCATGTCATTCCACTTGCCATTGTCAACATATTCTGACAAGGATTTATTTTGGACAATCAGACCAAAGAACCTTCTTCCAGTTGACCTTGGAGTCTCCCGCATGCCTTTCTGTGAACTCTAGTGGAGATTTAATGAGATTTCTTCAACAGTGGTTTTCTCTTTACCAGTTTCTCATTAAGCTTTGACTGGCCCGAGCAACAGTTGTATGCATAGTTTGGTAACAATGAGTTAATTAGGTAACACCATGTTATCACCAAAGTAATAACCAGATAATAGCTGGGTATTGACAATGGGTATATCTGGGTAGTACTGGACTGAAATTTGTGTAGCATGGTAATAAATTGGTAAAACACATTCAAAGATGGCAATAAGGTAAAACTATTTAGTAATAGTTTAGTGAAACCTGATGGTTATATCAGTGCAATATTTGGATTAAAAAGGATAATATGGTGGCATTATTAGGTAATAACCTGATAATAATGAGGTAATATAGGTTGACATTGCTATAGGCTACTATCAGTGTAACACCTTCAAAATCACATGAAAATTATTGTAAGTCAAAATCAGTAATTACCACATTATAATGCTGAATTTCCTCCTCCCTTATATTCCAAACATTCCCTTTTTATTTCAAGTTAATACTGCACAAATCATATGTAATACTCTGACTTCTTACCTGGAAACACTGGTGATCGTTTCTGGGTAATAACCATGAATCAGGCCTGTGAAATGCTAACTAAATGTTTCTATTTAATTTCATGGTAATATTAGATGTAGTGTAGTGTGAATATCAGTGTAATAAAGTGACTAAACACACAAAACTGGATCTACTATTGAATTACTCTTTAGACTGATGAGCCCTATCTGCGTAAATGGCTTTATTGCAGCATACAAATGCCACATTGATTTTTGTTGGATTTGATGTAAAATGTGATCCTCCTCACCCAACACAAAACATTTTACCAAATGTTGCTCACTGTCAAATCCTTATGTGCAGCAAAACAGTGGAATTGTTCTCTGTCCTATTGTGATAATCACAGCCTCCTCTGCAGGAAAACAAGCACAAAGACAGACGAGAGGGAAAACACAGCATGAGAGGTGGAGGAGAGCACACAAATAGCAAGATGGAAGGAGAGAAAGAAAAATGACACAGTGATTGAGCCTGAGACTGAGAGCAAAATGTCGCACCTGTCACACTTACACTGTACCATGTACTCCATTGCAAAATAGAGTAGACTACAGGAAAAAGCTGGAAGATGCCAGAAGCATAAGGAAACAGTTTTTATGTTAACCACACCATTGTGGTTTCGTGCTCCATTTGCTATAGTTAAATGTAGGGATGGGCAATATGGCTAAAAAATGTATCACGATATAAGTGTTTCATATCAGTCCATATCGATAATTATTGATTTTCTTTTTAACCTATTTGTACTAAGAATGTAACAGGGGTCAAGCACGTGAATAAGATTCTTGTATCCAGACTTCTCAACTGTTCTGAGTGGTAGCAAGTCCTTCGCTAAATGATACGCCACTGCATCTGTTATTTCTTTATAATGTTTTGATGTTTTTTCATATGGCACTGCTGCCGAGTACCTCTCCATGGTGGTCTGTTGCCGCTTGTGTGGTGCACCACCTGTACCGGCAGATGTCGATGGCTGTGGCTGACTGACGCTGCTGTACTCCAACAGATGAGAGTGGCTGAGGTGGTAAAATAAATTTGTCATATTGCCAGACTTGGTAGGGACAAAGACAACATCGGTCTGACTCTTGTCGGACTTAAAATATCCAAAATACTGCCAAACTGGTGACGTGACCTTTCCTCTCTTATCCACAATTTCCCCTCGCGCTGTCACACTCATTTTCTCCTTTCACTCCATGCCGTTCTTTTTGTTAAAGCAGTTATGAGGCACGATTGCAAAACATGAAAGTACTACTGTGCATTTCACGCAACAGGCTATTGCTAGGTTACCAGAGGGTGAGTGAGTTTGTTCATGCCACCAACCTTGCTTAGCTGGGCTGGGAGAGGTCGAGAGGCTAAAGCCCTTCTGTCTACATCCCCCAGAATGCCTTGCGGTTCTGGATCGGGGTTTTATTCCTGTTTTTTTTTTCTAACTGAGTTCAGTGAAATTATCGAACGTTCTATCAAATGTATTTTCTATTGATATTGATCATGTGTCTATTGTGATAGATATCGTTATCGTTTTATCGCCTAGCCCTGTTAAATGTGCAATGTAAGGGGACTTCAGCTTGCATTTATTTGTGCAATAACCCAACATATAATTGATTTTTTTAAGTGTTGACCAATATACACATGGTTTTTGATCCCTTGAATGTGGTTTGAATTATTCAAATGTTTAATTCCAAATATATATATAT